>JAWKAU010000360.1:0-99855 GCA_033398695.1 Orobanche coerulescens | reverse complement strand
TATATGTGATATAAGATTGTTCACGCGGTCTTTCTCGAATGAACCATCACCAAATGGTCTGAATTGGGTGTCTTTTTTGGGCTTTATACTTTAGTTTTGGCGTATCCAATTTTCACACCGGAAAATTATTTAGACCTGATTTAATTTCTACCACAAGAGCTTCTATATGTGATATAAGATTGTTCATGCGGTCTTTCAATGAACCATCACCAAATGGTCGGAATTGGGTGTCTTTTACCAGTTTTATACTTAGTTTTAGTGCGCCCAATTTTCGCTACCAATTTTAAAATTATTTCAGACCCTGATTTAATTTCTACCACAATGCTTCTATATGTGATATAAGATTGTTCATGCGGTCTTCTTGAATGAACCATCACCAAATGGTCGGAATTTGGGTGTCTTTTATTACGCTTTATATACTTAGTTTTAGGCGTCCAATTTTCGCCACCTAAAATTATTAATCTGACTATTTAATTTCTACCACGTTGCTTCTATATGTGATATAAGATTGTTCATGCGGGTCTTTCTCGAATGAACTATCACCAAATGGCTTGAATTTGAATGTCTTTTTAATGGCTTTTTGTACTTAGTTTTGTGCGCACCAATTTTCGCACTTTAAAATTATTTCTGTGACCTGGACGTAAGTTTCTACCATAAAGGTTTCTATATGTGATATAAGATTATTCATGCTGTCTTTCTCGAATGAACCATCACCAAATGTCTGAATTGGGTGCCTTTTACGATTTTATACTTAGTTTTTTAGTATCCAATTTTCGCCACCTAAAATTATTTCGTAATTCCGATTAATTTCTACCATTAAGTGCTTCTATATGTGATATAAGATTGTTCATGCGGTCTTTTCTTGAATGAAATCATCACCAAATGGTCTGGAATTCGTGTCTTTTACGCTTTTATACTTAGTTTTAGGCATCCAATTTCGCCACTCTAAAATTATTTCAGTGACTGATTTAATTTCTACCACAATGCTTCTATACGTGATATAAGATTGTTCATGCCTTTCTTGAATGAACTATCACCAAATGGTCGGAATTTGGGTGTCTTTTACGCTTCTTTTATACTTAGTTTTAGGCGTCCAATTTCGCTACCGGGAATTTTTTTCGTAATCTGATTTAATTTCTACCACAATGCTTCTATATGTGATATAAGATTGTTCATGCGGTCTTTTTGAATGAACCATCACCAAATGTCTCGAATTCGTGTCTTTTTACTGCTTTATACTTAGTTTTAGGCGCCCAATTTTCGCCACTTAAAAATTATTTTGGGACCCACGACTAATTTCTACCACAGTGATTCTATATGTGATATAAGATTGTTAATGTGGTCTTTCTCGAATGAACCATCACCAAATGGCTCGAATTGGGTGTCTTTTTACGGTTTTATACTTAGTTTTCAGGCGCCCACCAATTTTCGCCACCTAAAATTATTTAGGACCTGATTTAATTTCTACCATACAAAGCTTCTATATGTGATATAAGATTATTCACGCTATCTTTCTCGAATGAACTATCACCAAATGGTCGGAATTTGAGTGCCTTTTTACGGTTTTATACTTAGTTTTAGGCGCCCAATTTTCACACCGAAAATTATTTCGGACGACTTAATTTCTACCATGTTGTTTCTATATGTGATATAAGATTGTTCATGCGGTCTTTCGAATGAACCATCACCAAATGTTCTGAATTGGGTGTCTTTTTACCGCTTTATACTTAGTTTGTGCATCCAATTTTTCACACCTAAAATTATTTCAGACCTGATTTAATTTCTACCACAATGCTTCTATATGTGATATAAGATTGTTCATGCGTCTTTCTCGAATGAACCATCACCAAATGGTCGAATTGGGTGTCTTTTTACTGGCTTTATACTTAGTTTTAGCGCCCAATTTTCACACCTAAAATTATTTCAGACCTGATAATTTCTACCACAATTGCTTCTATATGTGATATAAGATTATTCACGCCGTCTTTCTCGAATGAACTATCACCAAATGGTCTAATTTGAGCCTTTTCACGGTTTTATACTTAGTTTTGTGCGCCCAATTTTCGCCACCGAAAATTATTTCAGACCTGATTTAGTTTCTACCATAGGTTTCTATACGTGATATAAGATTGTTCATGCGGTCTTCTCTGAATGAACCATCACCAAATGTTCGAATTCGTGTCTTTTTACGCTTTATACTTAGTTTTCAGGCGCCAATTTTCGCCACCTAAAATTATTTCAGACCTGATTTAATTTCTACTACAAAGGCTTCTATATGTGATATAAGATTATTCACGCTGGTCTTTCGAATGAACTATCACCAAATGGTAGGAATTTGAGTGCCTTTTTACTGCTTTATACTTAGTTTTTGTATACCACTTTTCACACGAAAATTATTTCAGACCTGGAATTTCTACCATAGTGCTTCTATATGTGATATAAGATTGTTCATGCGGTCTTTCGAATGAACCATCACCAAATGTTCTAATTAGGGTGTCTTTTTACCGCTTTATACTTAGTTTTAGGTATCCAATTTTCACACTCTAAAATTATTTCAGACCCATTTAATTTCTACCACAATGCTTCTATATGTGATATAAGATTGTTCATGTGGTCTTTCTCAAATGAACCATCACCAAATGGTCGGAATTGGGGTGTCTTTTACTTGCTTTTTTATACTTAGTTTTGTGCGCCCAATTTTCGCCACCGAAAATTATTTCAGACCGGATGAATTTCTACCACAGTTTCTATATGTGATATAAGATTATTCACGCTGTCTTTCTCGAATGAACTATCACCAAATGGTCTAATTTGAGTGCCTTTTACGGTTTTATACTTAGTTTTGTGCGCCCAATTTTCGTCACCGAAAATTATTTCAGACCTGATTTAATTTCTACCATAGTGCTTCTATATGTGATATAAGATTGTTCATGCGGTCTTTCTTGAATGAACCATCACCAAATGTTCTAATTGGGTGTCTTTTTACGGTTTTATACTTAGTTTTAGCGCCCAATTTTCGCCACCGAAAATTATTTCAGACCATTTAATTTACCACGTTGTTTCTATATGTGATATAAGATTGTTCATGTGGTCTTTCTCAAATGAACCATCACCAAATGGTCGGAATTTGGGTGTCTTTACGGTTTTATACTTAGTTTTGTGCGCCCAATTTTCGTCACCGAAAATTATTTCAGACCTGATTTAATTTCTACCACAAGGCTTCTATATGTGATATAAGATTATTCACGCGGTCTTTCTCGAATGAACTATCACCAAATGGTCGGAATTTGAGTGCCTTTTACGCTTTTATACTTAGTTTTGTGCGCCAATTTTTCACACCGGAAAATTATTTCAGACCTGGATTAATTTCTACCATAGTGTTTATATGTGATATAAGATTGTTCATGCGGTCTTTCTTGAATGAACCATCACCAAATGTTCTGAATTGGGGTGTCTTTTACGATTATATACTTAGTTTTAGGCATCCAATTTTCACCGGAAAATTATTTCAGACCTGATTTAATTTCTACCACAATGCTTCTATATGTGATATAAGATTGTTCATGCGGTCTTTCTTGAATGAACTATCACCAAATGGTCTAATTTGGGTGTCTTTTTACGGCTTTATACTTAGTTTTGTGCGCCCAATTTTCACACCGAAAATTATTTCAGACCTATTTAATTTCTACCATAGTGCTTCTATATGTGATATAAGATTGTTCATGCGGTCTTTTTGAATGAACCATCACCAAATGTCGGAATTGGGTGTCTTTTACGGTTTTATACTTAGTTTTAGCGCCCAATTTTCACACCTAAAATTATTTCAGACCTGATTTAATTTCTACCACAAGATTCTATATGTGATATAAGATTGTTAATGTGGTCTTTCTCAATGAACCATCACCAAATGGTCGGAATTGGGTGTCTTTTTACTGCTTTATACTTAGTTTTGGCGCCCAATTTTCACACTAAAATTATTTCAAGACCTGATTTAATTTCTACCACAAAGGTTTCTATATGTGATATAAGATTATTCACGCGTCTTTTCTCGAATGAACTATCACCAAATGGTCGGAATTTGAGTGCCTTTTACTGCTTTATACTTAGTTTTGTGCGCCCAATTTTCGCCAATGAAAATTATTTCAGACCCATTAATTTCTACCATAGTGTTTCTATATGTGATATAAGATTGTTCATGCGGTCTTTCTTGAATGAACCATCACCAAATGTTCTAATTGGGTGTCTTTTACCGCTTTATACTTAGTTTTAGTGATCCAATTTTCACACCGAAAATTATTTCAGACCTGATTTAATTTCTACCACAATGCTTCTATATGTGATATAAGATTGTTCATGCGGTCTTTCTGAATGAACCATCACCAAATGGTCGGAATTGGGTGTCTTTTACGGTTTTATACTTAGTTTTAGGCGCCCAATTTTCACACCGAAAATTATTTCGACCATTTAATTTCTACCACGTTGCTTCTATATGTGATATAAGATTATTCACGCTCTTCTCGAATGAACTATCACCAAATGGTCGGAATTTGAGTGCCTTTTCACGTGTTTTATACTTAGTTTTGTGCGCCTAATTTTCACCACCTAAAATTATTTCAGACCTGACGAGTTTCTACCATAGTGCTTCTATATGTGATATAAGATTGTTCATGCGGTCTTTCTTGAATGAACCATCACCAAATGTTCTAATTGGGTGTCTTTTTACGGTTTTATACTTAGTTTTGTGCGCCCAATTTTCGTCACCTAAAATTATTTCAGACCATTTAATTTCTACCACAAAGGTTTCTATATGTGATATAAGATTATTCACGCGGTCTTTCTCGAATGAACTATCACCAAATGGTAGGAATTTGAGTGCCTTTTAATGCTTTATACTTAGTTTTGTGCGCCCAATTTTCACACCTAAAATTATTTCAGACCTGATTTAATTTCTACCATAGTGCTTCTATATGTGATATAAGATTGTTCATGCGTCTTTCTTGAATGAACCATCACCAAATGTTTGAATTGGGTGTCTTTTTACGGTTTTATACTTAGTTTTAGGTATCCAATTTTCACACCTAAAATTATTTCAGACCCATTTAATTTCTACCACAATGCTTCTATATGTGATATAAGATTGTTCATGTGGTCTTTCAAATGAACCATCACCAAATGGTCTAATTTGGGTGTCTTTTACGGTTTTATACTTAGTTTTGTGCGCCCAATTTTCGCCACCTAAAATTATTTCAGACCGGATGAATTTCTACCACAAGGCTTCTATATGTGATATAAGATTATTCACGCGTCTTTCTCGAATGAACTATCACCAAATGGTCGGAATTTGAGTGCCTTTTTACGGTTTTATACTTAGTTTTGGCGCCAATTTTCGCCACTTAAAATTATTTCAGACGATTTAATTTCTACCATAGTGCTTCTATATGTGATATAAGATTGTTCATGCGGTCTTTCTTGAATGAACCATCACCAAATGTTTGAATTGGGTGTCTTTTACGGTTTTATACTTAGTTTTAGCGCCTAATTTTCACACCTAAAATTATTTCAGACCTGATTTAATTTCTACCACGTTGATTCTATATGTGATATAAGATTGTTAATGTGGTCTTTCTCAAATGAACCATCACCAAATGGTCGGAATTGGGGTGTCTTTTTACGGTTTTATACTTAGTTTTGTGCGCCTAATTTTCACACCTAAAATTATTTCAGACCTGGATTAATTTCTACCATAAAGGCTTCTATATGTGATATAAGATTATTCACGCGGTCTTTCTCGAATGAACTATCACCAAATGGTCGGAATTTGAGTGCCTTTTACGGTTTTATACTTAGTTTTAGGCGCCCAATTTTCACACGAAAATTATTTCAGACCTATTTAATTTCTACCATAGTGCTTCTATATGTGATATAAGATTGTTCATGCGTCTTTCTTGAATGAACCATCACCAAATGTTCTAATTTGGGTGTCTTTTACGGTTTTATACTTAGTTTTAGGCATCCAATTTTCGTCACCTAAAATTATTTCAGACCTGACGAATTTCTACCACAATGCTTCTATATGTGATATAAGATTGTTCATGCGGTCTTTATTGAATGAACAATAACAAAATGTTCGGAATTTGGTGTCTTTTACGGTTTTATACTTAGTTTTAGGCGTCCAATTTTCACACCTAAAATTATTTCAATTCCTGATTTAATTTCTACCACAAAGGTTTCTATATGTGATATAAGATTATTCACGCGGTCTTTCTCGAATGAACTATCACCAAATGGTCGAATTTGAGTGCCTTTTCACGGTTTTATACTTAGTTTTGTGCGCCCAATTTTCACCACCTAAAATTATTTCAGACCTGATTTAGTTTCTACCATAGTGCTTCTATATGATATAAGATTGTTCATGCGGTCTTTCTTGAATGAACCATCACCAAATGTTCGAATTTGGGTGTCTTTTACGGTTTTATACTTAGTTTTGTGCGCCCAATTTTGCCACCGGAAAATTATTTCAGACCTGACGAATTTCTACCATGTTGCTTCTATATGTGATATAAGATTATTCACGCGGTCTTTCTCGAATGAACTATCACCAAATGGTAGGAATTTGAGTGCCTTTTACTGCTTTTATACTTAGTTTTGTGCGCCAATTTTCGCCACCTAAAATTATTTTAATCCATTTAATTTCTACCATAGTGCTTCTATATGTGATATAAGATTGTTCATGCGGTCTTTCTTGAATGAACCATCACCAAATGTTCTAATTGGGTGTCTTTTTACGCTTTTATACTTAGTTTTAGGTATCCAATTTTCACACCTAAAATTATTTCAGACCTGACTTAATTTCTACCACAATGCTTCTATATGTGATATAAGATTGTTCATGTGGTCTTTCTCAAATGAACCATCACCAAATGGTCGAATTTGGGTGTCTTTTTTACATTTTTATTCTTAGTTTTGGCGCCCAATTTTCACACCTAAAATTATTTCGTAACCTGATGAATTTCTACCACGTTATTTCTATATGTGATATAAGATTATTCACGCGGTCTTTCTCGAATGAACTATCACCAAATGGTCGGAATTTGAGTGCCTTTTACGGTTTTATACTTAGTTTTGGCGCCCAATTTTCACCACCTAAAATTATTTCAGACCGATTTAATTTCTACCATAGTGCTTCTATATGTGATATAAGATTGTTCATGCGGTCTTTCTTGAATGAACCATCACCAAATGTTCGAATTTGGGTGTCTTTTTACGGTTTTATACTTAGTTTTAGGCGCCCAATTTTCACCACCTAAAATTATTTCAGACCTGATTTAATTTCTACCATGTTGTTTCTATATGTGATATAAGATTGTTCATGTGGTCTTTCTCAATGAACCATCACCAAATGGTCGGAATTTGGGTGTCTTTACGGTTTTATACTTAGTTTTGTGCGCCCAATTTTCGCCACCTAAAATTATTTTGACCTGGATTTAATTTCTACCACAAAGGTTTCTATATGTGATATAAGATTATTCACGCGGTCTTTCTCGAATGAACTATCACCAAATGGTCGGAATTTGAGTGCCTTTTACGGTTTTATACTTAGTTTTGTGCGCCAATTTTCGCCACCGGAAAATTATTTCAGACCTGATTAATTTCTACCATAGTGCTTCTATATGTGATATAAGATTGTTCATGCGGTCTTTCTGAATGAACCATCACCAAATGTTCGAATTTGGGTGTCTTTTTACGATTATATACTTAGTTTTAGGTATCCAATTTTCACACCTAAAATTATTTCAGACCTGGACGAATTTCTACCACAATGCTTCTATATGTGATATAAGATTGTTCATGCGGTCTTTCTTGAATGAACTATCACCAAATGGTCGGAATTGGGTGTCTTTTTACGGTTTTATACTTAGTTTTAGCGTCCAATTTTCGCCACCTAATTTTTTTCAGACCTGATTTAATTTCTACCACAATGCTTCTATATGTGATATAAGATTGTTCATGCGGTCTTTCTTGAATGAACCATCACCAAATGTCGGAATTTGGGTGTCTTTTACGGTTTTATACTTAGTTTTAGGCGCCCAATTTTCACACCGGAAAATTATTTCAGACCTGATTAATTTCTACCACAATGCTTCTATATGTGATATAAGATTGTTCATGCGGTCTTTCTTGAATGAACTATCACCAAATGGCTTAATTGGGGTGTCTTTTACGGTTTTATACTTAGTTTTAGCGCCCAATTTTCACACCTAATTTTTTTTTAGACCTGATTTAATTTCTACCACAATGCTTCTATATGTGATATAAGATTGTTCATGCGGTCTTTCTTGAATGAACCATCACCAAATGTCTGAATTTGGGTGTCTTTTACGATTATATACTTAGTTTTAGGCATCCAATTTTCACACCTAAAATTATTTCAGACCTGATTTAATTTCTACCACAATGCTTCTATATGTGATATAAGATTGTTCATGCGGTCTTTCGAATGAACTATCACCAAATGGTCGAATTGGTGTCTTTTACGGTTTTATACTTAGTTTTAGCGCCCAATTTTCGCCACCTAAAATTATTTCAGACCTGATTTAATTTCTACCACAAGGTTTCTATATGTGATATAAGATTATTCACGCGTCTTTCTCGAATGAACTATCACCAAATGGTCGGAATTTGAGTGCCTTTTTACGGTTTTATACTTAGTTTTGTGCGCCTAATTTTTGTCACCTAAAATTATTCCAGACCTGATTTAATTTCTACCATGATTTCTATATGTGATATAAGATTGTTCATGCGGTCTTTCTTGAATGAACTATCACCAAATGGTCGGAATTGGGTGTCTTTTTACGGCTTTATACTTAGTTTTAAAGGCCCAATTTTCACACCTAAAATTATTTCAGACCTGATTAATTTCTACCATGTTGCTTCTATATATGATATAAGATTATTCACGCGTCTTTCTCGAATGAACTATCACCAAATGGTCGGAATTGGGTGTCTTTTACGGTTTTACACTTAGTTTTAGCGCCCAATTTTCACCACCTAAAATTATTTCAGACCTGATTTAATTTCTACCACAAAGCTTCTATATGTGATATAAGATTGTTCATGCGGTCTTTCTTGAATGAACTATCACCAAATGGTCGGAATTTGGGTGTCTTTTTACGGTTTTATACTTAGTTTTAGGCGTCCAATTTTCACACCTAATTTTTTTCAGACCTGATTAATTTCTACCACAATGCTTCTATATGTGATATAAGATTGTTCATGCGGTCTTTCTTGAATGAACCATCACCAAATGTCGAATTTGGGTGTCTTTTACGGTTTTATACTTAGTTTTAGGCGCCCAATTTTCGCCACCGAAAATTATTTCAGACCTGATTTAATTTCTACCACAAAGCATTTATATGTGATATAAGATTGTTCATGTGGTCTTTCTCAATGAACCATCACCAAATGGTCAATTGGGTGTCTTTTTACGGTTTTATACTTAGTTTTGTGCGCCCAATTTTCACCTGAAAATTATTTCAGACCCATTAATTTCTACCAAAGGTTTCTATATGTGATATAAGATTATTCACGCGGTCTTTCTCGAATGAACTATCACCAAATGGTCAAATTTGAGTGCCTTTTACGGTTTTATACTTAGTTTTAGGCGTCCAATTTTCGCACCTAAAATTATTTCAGACCTATTTAATTTCTACCACCGTGCTTCTATATGTGATATAAGATTATTCACGCGTCTTTCTCGAATGAACTATCACCAAATGGTCAATTTGAGTGCCTTTTCACGGTTTTATACTTAGTTTTGTGCGCCCAATTTTCACACTAAAATTATTTCAGACCCATTTAGTTTCTACCATAGTGTTTCTATATGTGATATAAGATTGTTCATGCGGTCTTTCTTGAATGAACCATCACCAAATGTCTGAATTGGGTGTCTTTTTACGGTTTTATACTTAGTTTTGTGCGCCCAATTTTCGCCACCTAAAATTATTTCAGACCTGATTTAATTTCTACCATAAGGTTTCTATATGTGATATAAGATTATTCACGGTCTTTCTCGAATGAACTATCACCAAATGGTAGGAATTTGAGTGCCTTTTTACTGCTTTATACTTAGTTTTGTGCGCCCAATTTTCGCTACCGAAAATTATTTCAGACCTGATTAATTTCTACCATAGTGCTTCTATATGTGATATAAGATTGTTCATGCGGTCTTTCTTGAATGAACCATCACCAAATGTTCGAATTTGGGTGTCTTTTTACGGCTTTATACTTAGTTTTAGTATCCAATTTTCACACCTAAAATTATTTCAGACCTGATTTAATTTCTACCACAATGCTTCTATATGTGATATAAGATTGTTCATGTGGTCTTTCTCAAATGAACCATCACCAAATGGCTCGGAATTTGGGTGTCTTTTACTGCTTTATACTTAGTTTTGTGCGCCCAATTTTCGCACCTAAAATTATTTTAACCTGATTTAATTTCTACCATGTTGCTTCTATATGTGATATAAGATTATTCACGCGGTCTTTCTCGAATGAACTATCACCAAATGGTCGAATTTGAGTGCCTTTTACTGCTTTTATACTTAGTTTTGTGCGCCCAATTTTCACCACGAAAATTATTTTAATCGGATTTAATTTCTACCATAGTGCTTCTATATGGGATATAAGATTGTTCATGCGGTCTTTCTTGAATGAACCATCACCAAATGTTCGAATTTGGGTGTCTTTTTTTGCTTTATACTTAGTTTTAGGCGCCCAATTTTCGCCACGAAAATTATTTAAGACCCACGAATTTCTACCACAAAGATTCTATATGTGATATAAGATTGTTCATGTGGTCTTTCTCAAATGAACCATCACCAAATGGTCGGAATTTGGGTGTCTTTTACGGTTTTATACTTAGTTTTGTGCGCCCAATTTTCGCCACCTAAAATTATTTTAGAATCTGGACGAATTTCTACCACGTTTTCTATATGTGATATAAGATTATTCACGCGGTCTTTCTCGAATGAACTATCACCAAATGGTCGGAATTTGAGTGCCTTTTTTACGGTTTTATACTTAGTTTTAGGCGCCCAATTTTCACACCGAAAATTATTTCAGACCTGGATTTAATTTCTACCACAGTGATTCTATATGTGATATAAGATTGTTCATGTGGTCTTTCTCAAATGAACCATCACCAAATGGTCGGAATTTGGGTGTCTTTTTACGGTTTTATACTTAGTTTTGTGCGCCCAATTTTCACACCGAAAATTATTTCAGACCTGATTAATTTCTACCACAAGGTTTCTATATGTGATATAAGATTATTCACGCGGTCTTTCTCGAATGAACTATCACCAAATGGTCGGAATTTGAGTGCCTTTTTACGGTTTTATACTTAGTTTTGTGCGCCCAATTTTCACACGAAAATTATTTCAGACCTGATTTAATTTCTACCATAGTGCTTCTATATGTGATATAAGATTGTTCATGCGGTCTTTCTTGAATGAACCATCACCAAATGTTCGGAATTGGGTGTCTTTTTACGCTTTATACTTAGTTTTAGGCATCCAATTTTCACACCTAAAATTATTTCAGACCTGATTTAATTTCTACCACAATGCTTCTATATGTGATATAAGATTGTTCATGCGGTCTTTCTTGAATGAACCATCACCAAATGGTCGGAATTTGGGTGTCTTTTTACGGTTTTATACTTAGTTTTAGGCGTCCAATTTTCGCCACCGAAAATTATTTCAGACCTGACAAATTTCTACCACGTTGTTTCTATATGTGATATAAGATTATTCACGCGGTCTTTCTCGAATGAACTATCACCAAATGGTCGGAATTTGAGTGCCTTTTCACGGTTTTATACTTAGTTTTGTGCGCCCAATTTTCGCCACCTAAAATTATTTCAGACCCACAGTTTCTACCATAGTGTTTCTATATGTGATATAAGATTGTTCATGCGGTCTTTCTTGAATGAACCATCACCAAATGTTCGAATTTGGGTGTCTTTTTACGGTTTTATACTTAGTTTTGGCGCCCAATTTTCACACCGAAAATTATTTCAGACCTGACGAATTTCTACCACGTTGCTTCTATATGTGATATAAGATTATTCACGCGGTCTTTCTCGAATGAACTATCACCAAATGGTAGGAATTTGAGTGCCTTTTTTAATGCTTTTTATACTTAGTTTTGTGCGCCCAATTTTCACACGAAAATTATTTTAGACCATTTAATTTCTACCATAGTGTTTCTATATGTGATATAAGATTGTTCATGCGGTCTTTCTTGAATGAACCATCACCAAATGTTCTAATTGGGTGTCTTTTACTTAGCTTTATACTTAGTTTTAGGCATCCAATTTTCACACCGAAAATTATTTCAGACCTGATTAATTTCTACCACAATGCTTCTATATGTGATATAAGATTATTCACGCGGTCTTTCTCAAATGAACCATCACCAAATGGTCGGAATTGGGTGTCTTTTACTGCTTTATACTTAGTTTTGTGCGCCTAATTTTCACAATGAAAATTATTTCAGACCTGATTTAATTTCTACTACAAAGCTTCTATATGTGATATAAGATTATTCACGCGTCTTTCTCGAATGAACCATCACCAAATGGTCGGAATTTGAGTGTCTTTTTACGGTTTTATACTTAGTTTTAGCGCCCAATTTTCGCCACCGGAAAATTATTTCAGACCTGATTTAATTTCTACCATGTTGCTTCTATATGTGATATAAGATTATTCACGCGGTCTTTCTCGAATGAACTATCACCAAATGGTCGAATTTGAGTGCCTTTTACGGTTTTATACTTAGTTTTGTGCGCCCAATTTTCACACTAAAATTATTTCAGACCTGATTTAATTTCTACCATGTTGATTCTATATGTGATATAAGATTGTTCATGCGGTCTTTCTTGAATGAACCATCACCAAATGTTCGAATTGGGTGTCTTTTTACGATTATATACTTAGTTTTAGGTATCCAATTTTCACACCTAAAATTATTTCAGACCTGATTTAATTTCTACCATGTTGCTTCTATATGTGATATAAGATTGTTCATGCGGTCTTTCTTGAATGAACCATCACCAAATGGTCTAATTGGGTGTCTTTTTACGGTTTTATACTTAGTTTTGTGCGCCCAATTTTCACACGAAAATTATTTCAGACCTGATTTAATTTCTACCACAAAGGTTTCTATATGTGATATAAGATTATTCACGCGGTCTTTCTCGAATGAACTATCACCAAATGGTCGGAATTTGAGTGCCTTTTTACGGTTTTATACTTAGTTTTGTGCGCCTAATTTTCGCCACCGAAAATTATTTCAGACCCATTTAATTTCTACCATAGTGCTTCTATATGTGATATAAGATTGTTCATGCGGTCTTTCTTGAATGAACCATCACCAAATGTTCGAATTGGGTGTCTTTTTACGGCTTTATACTTAGTTTTAGGCGCCTAATTTTCACACCTAAAATTATTTCAGACCTGATTTAATTTCTACCACACTGATTCTATATGTGATATAAGATTGTTCATGTGGTCTTTCTCAAATGAACCATCACCAAATGGCTCGAATTGGGTGTCTTTTACGCTTTATACTTAGTTTTGTGCGCCCAATTTTCGCCACCTAAAATTATTTCAGACCTGATTTAATTTCTACCATGGTTTCTATATGTGATATAAGATTATTCACGCGGTCTTTCTCGAATGAACTATCACCAAATGGTCAATTTGAGTGCCTTTTTTACGCTTTTATACTTAGTTTTGTGCCAATTTTCGTCACCGAAAATTATTTCAGACCCATTTAATTTCTACCATAGTGCTTCTATATGTGATATAAGATTGTTCATGCGGTCTTTCTGAATGAACCATCACCAAATGTTCTAATTGGGTGTCTTTTTACGATTATATACTTAGTTTTAGGCATCCAATTTTCACACGAAAATTATTTCAGACCTGATTTAATTTCTACCACAATGCTTCTATATGTGATATAAGATTGTTCATGCGGTCTTTCTTGAATGAACTATCACCAAATGGTCGGAATTTGGGTGTCTTTTTACGGTTTTATACTTAGTTTTAGCGCCCAATTTTCGCCACCGGAAAATTATTTCAGACCCATTTAATTTCTACCACAAAGGTTTCTATATGTGATATAAGATTATTCACGCGTCTTTCTCGAATGAACTATCACCAAATGGTCGGAATTTGAGTGCCTTTTTACGGTTTTATACTTAGTTTCAGGCGCCCAATTTTCACACGAAAATTATTTCAGACCTGATTTAGTTTCTACCATAGTGCTTCTATATGTGATATAAGATTGTTCATGCGGTCTTTCTTGAATGAACCATCACCAAATGTTCTAATTGGGTGTCTTTTACGATTATATACTTAGTTTTAGCATCCAATTTTCACACCTAAAATTATTTCAGACCTGATTTAATTTCTACCACAATGCTTCTATATGTGATATAAGATTGTTCATGCGGTCTTTCTTGAATGAACTATCACCAAATGGTCTAATTGGGTGTCTTTTACGCTTTTATACTTAGTTTTAGGCGCCCAATTTTCACACCTAATTTTTTTCGTAATCGCATTTAATTTCTACCACAATGCTTCTATATGTGATATAAGATTGTTCATGCGGTCTTTCTTGAATGAACCATCACCAAATGTCGAATTGGGTGTCTTTTACGGTTTTATACTTAGTTTTGTGCGCCCAATTTTCGCCACCTAAAATTATTTCAGACCTGATTTAATTTCTACCACAAAGGTTTCTATATGTGATATAAGATTATTCACGCGTCTTTCTCGAATGAACTATCACCAAATGGTCGGAATTTGAGTGCCTTTTACGCTTTTATACTTAGTTTTGTGCGCCTAATTTTCACACCTAAAATTATTTCAGACCCATTTAATTTCTACCATAGTGCTTCTATATGTGATATAAGATTGTTCATGCGGTCTTTCTTGAATGAACCATCACCAAATGGTCGAATTGGGTGTCTTTTTACGGTTTTATACTTAGTTTCAGGCGCCCAATTTTCACACCTAAAATTATTTTAGAATCTGATTTAATTTCTACCATGTTGTTTCTATATGTGATATAAGATTATTCACGCGTCTTTCTCGAATGAACTATCACCAAATGGTCGGAATTTGAGTGCCTTTTACGGTTTTATACTTAGTTTTAGGCGCCCAATTTTCACACCTAAAATTATTTCAGACCTGATTTAATTTCTACCATGTTGATTCTATATGTGATATAAGATTGTTCATGTGGTCTTTCTCAAATGAACCATCACCAAATGGTCGGAATTTGGGTGTCTTTTTACGGTTTTATACTTAGTTTTGTGCGCCAATTTTCACCTAAAATTATTTCAGACCTGATTTAATTTCTACCATGTGTTTCTATATGTGATATAAGATTATTCACGCGGTCTTTCTCGAATGAACTATCACCAAATGGTCGGAATTTGAGTGCCTTTTACGGTTTTATACTTAGTTTTGTGCGCCAATTTTCACACCTAAAATTATTTCAGACCCACGAATTTCTACCATAGTGCTTCTATATGTGATATAAGATTGTTCATGCGGTCTTTCTTGAATGAACCATCACCAAATGTTCGAATTTGGGTGTCTTTTACGGTTTTATACTTAGTTTTAGGCATCCAATTTTCACACCGAAAATTATTTCAGACCTGATTTAATTTCTACCACAATGCTTCTATATGTGATATAAGATTGTTCATGCGGTCTTTCTTGAATGAACCATCACCAAATGGTCGGAATTTGGGTGTCTTTTTACGGTTTTATACTTAGTTTTAGGCGCCAATTTTCACACCTAAAATTATTTCAATCCTGACAAATTTCTACCACGTTGCTTCTATATGTGATATAAGATTATTCACGCGGTCTTTCTCGAATGAACTATCACCAAATGGTCGGAATTTGAGTGCCTTTTCACGGTTTTATACTTAGTTTTGTGCGCCCAATTTTCACACCTAAAATTATTTCAGACCTGACGAGTTTCTACCATAGTGCTTCTATATGTGATATAAGATTGTTCATGCGGTCTTTCTTGAATGAACCATCACCAAATGTCTGAATTTGGGTGTCTTTTACGGTTTTATACTTAGTTTTGTGCGCCAATTTTCACACCTAAAATTATTTCAGACCATTTAATTTCTACCACAAAGCTTCTATATGTGATATAAGATTATTCACGCGGTCTTTCTCGAATGAACTATCACCAAATGGTAGGAATTTGAGTGCCTTTTTACTGCTTTTATACTTAGTTTTGTGCGCCCAATTTTCACACCTAAAATTATTTCAGAATCCATTTAATTTCTACCATAGTGCTTCTATATGTGATATAAGATTGTTCATGCGGTCTTTCTTGAATGAACCATCACCAAATGTTCGAATTAGTGTCTTTTTTACGGTTTTATACTTAGTTTTAGGTATCCAATTTTCACACCTAAAATTATTTCAGACCTGATTTAATTTCTACCACAATGCTTCTATATGTGATATAAGATTATTCACGCGGTCTTTCTCAATGAACCATCACCAAATGGTCGGAATTTGGGTGTCTTTTTACTGCTTTATACTTAGTTTTGTGCGCCTAATTTTCACACGAAAATTATTTCAGACCTGATTTAATTTCTACCATAAAGCTGGTTTCTATATGTGATATAAGATTATTCACGCGTCTTTCTCGAATGAACCATCACCAAATGGTCAATTTGAGTGTCTTTTACGGCTTTATACTTAGTTTTAGGCGCCCAATTTTCGCCACCGAAAATTATTTCAGACCTGATTTAATTTCTACCACAAAGGTTCTATATGTGATATAAGATTATTCACGCGGTCTTTCTCGAATGAACTATCACCAAATGGTCGGAATTTGAGTGCCTTTTTACGGTTTTATACTTAGTTTTGTGCGCCCAATTTTCACACCGAAAATTATTTCAGACCTGATTTAATTTCTACCACAGTTGATTCTATATGTGATATAAGATTGTTCATGCGGTCTTTCTTGAATGAACCATCACCAAATGTTCGAATTTGGGTGTCTTTTACGATTATATACTTAGTTTTAGTATCCAATTTTCACACCTAAAATTATTTCAGACCTGGATTTAATTTCTACCATGTTGCTTCTATATGTGATATAAGATTGTTCATGCGTCTTTCTTGAATGAACCATCACCAAATGGTCTAATTGGGTGTCTTTTACGCTTTTATACTTAGTTTTGTGCGCCCAATTTTCGCCACCTAAAATTATTTCAGACCTGATTTAATTTCTACCACAAAGCTTCTATATGTGATATAAGATTATTCACGCGGTCTTTCTCGAATGAACTATCACCAAATGGTCGGAATTTGAGTGCCTTTTACGGTTTTATACTTAGTTTTGTGCGCCCAATTTTCACACCTAAAATTATTTCAGACCTGATTTAATTTCTACCATAGTGCTTCTATATGTGATATAAGATTGTTCATGCGGTCTTTCTTGAATGAACCATCACCAAATGTTCGAATTGGGTGTCTTTTACGGTTTTATACTTAGTTTTAGGCGCCCAATTTTCACACCGGAAAATTATTTCAGACCTACGAATTTCTACCACAGTGATTCTATATGTGATATAAGATTGTTCATGTGGTCTTTCTCAAATGAACCATCACCAAATGGTCGAATTGGGTGTCTTTTTACGGTTTTATACTTAGTTTTGTGCGCCAATTTTCACAACTAAAATTATTTCAGACCTGACGAATTTCTACCATGGTTGCTTCTATATGTGATATAAGATTATTCACGCGGTCTTTCTCGAATGAACTATCACCAAATGGTCGGAATTTGAGTGCCTTTTACGGTTTTATACTTAGTTTTGTGCGCCCAATTTTCACCACCTAAAATTATTTCAGACCATTTAATTTCTACCATAGTGCTTCTATATGTGATATAAGATTGTTCATGCGGTCTTTCTTGAATGAACCATCACCAAATGTTCTAATTTGGGTGTCTTTTACGATTATATACTTAGTTTTAGTATCCAATTTTCACACCTAAAATTATTTCAGACCTGATTTAATTTCTACTACAATGCTTCTATATGTGATATAAGATTGTTCATGCGGTCTTTCTTGAATGAACTATCACCAAATGGTCGGAATTGGGGTGTCTTTTTACGGTTTTATACTTAGTTTTAGCGCCCAATTTTCGCCACCTAAAATTATTTCAGACCTGATTTAATTTCTACCATGTTGCTTCTATATGTGATATAAGATTATTCACGCGGTCTTTCTCGAATGAACTATCACCAAATGGTCGAATTTGAGTGCCTTTTTTACGGTTTTATACTTAGTTTTGGCGCCTAATTTTCGCCACCGGAAAATTATTTTAACCTGATTTAGTTTCTACCATAGTGCTTCTATATGTGATATAAGATTGTTCATGCGGTCTTTCTTGAATGAACCATCACCAAATGTCTGAATTCGGGTGTCTTTTTACGATTATATACTTAGTTTTAGGCATCCAATTTTCACACCTAAAATTATTTCAGACCTATTTAATTTCTACCACAATGCTTCTATATGTGATATAAGATTGTTCATGCGGTCTTTCTTGAATGAACTATCACCAAATGGTCGGAATTGGGGTGTCTTTTTACGCTTTATACTTAGTTTTAGCGCCCAATTTTCGTCACCTAATTTTTTTTCAATCGACGATTTAATTTCTACCACAATGCTTCTATATGTGATATAAGATTGTTCATGCGGTCTTTCTTGAATGAACCATCACCAAATGTCTAATTTGGGTGTCTTTTTACGGCTTTATACTTAGTTTTGTGCGCCAATTTTCGCCACCGAAAATTATTTCAGACCTGATTTAATTTCTACCACAAAGGTTCTATATGTGATATAAGATTATTCACGCGGTCTTTCTCGAATGAACTATCACCAAATGGTCGGAATTTGAGTGCCTTTTTACGGTTTTATACTTAGTTTTGTGCGCCCAATTTTCGCCACCTAAAATTATTTTAGACCTGATTTAATTTCTACCATAGTGCTTCTATATGTGATATAAGATTGTTCATGCGGTCTTTCTTGAATGAACCATCACCAAATGGTCGGAATTGGGTGTCTTTTTACGGTTTTATACTTAGTTTTATGCGCCCAATTTTCGCACCGAAAATTATTTCAGACCTATTTAATTTCTACCATGTGCTTCTATATGTGATATAAGATTATTCACGCGGTCTTTCTCGAATGAACTATCACCAAATGGTCGGAATTTGAGTGCCTTTTACGGTTTTATACTTAGTTTTGTGCGCCCAATTTTCGCCACCGAAAATTATTTCAGACCCATTTAATTTCTACCATAGTGCTTCTATATGTGATATAAGATTGTTCATGCGGTCTTTCTTGAATGAACCATCACCAAATGTTCGAATTGGGTGTCTTTTTACGGTTTTATACTTAGTTTTAGGCGCCAATTTTCACACCTAAAATTATTTCAGACCTGATTAATTTCTACCATGTTGATTCTATATGTGATATAAGATTGTTCATGTGGTCTTTCTCAAATGAACCATCACCAAATGGTCGGAATTTGGGTGTCTTTTACGGTTTTATACTTAGTTTTGTGCGCCCAATTTTCACACCTAAAATTATTTCAGACCTATTTAATTTCTACTACAAGGTTTCTATATGTGATATAAGATTATTCACGCGGTCTTTCTCGAATGAACTATCACCAAATGGTCGGAATTTGAGTGCCTTTTTACGGTTTTATACTTAGTTTTGGCGCCAATTTTCGCCACCTAAAATTATTTTAATCCATTTAATTTCTACCATAGTGCTTCTATATGTGATATAAGATTGTTCATGCGGTCTTTCTTGAATGAACCATCACCAAATGTCTGAATTTGGGTGTCTTTTTACGATTATATACTTAGTTTTAGTATCCAATTTTCACACCTAAAATTATTTCAGACCTGATTTAATTTCTACCACAATGCTTCTATATGTGATATAAGATTGTTCATGCGGTCTTTCTTGAATGAACTATCACCAAATGGTCGGAATTTGGGTGTCTTTTACGGTTTTATACTTAGTTTTAGGCGTCCAATTTTCGTCACCTAAAATTATTTCAGACCTGATTTAATTTCTACCACAAAGTTTCTATATGTGATATAAGATTATTCACGCGGTCTTTCTCGAATGAACTATCACCAAATGGTCGGAATTTGAGTGCCTTTTACGGTTTTATACTTAGTTTCAGGCGCCCAATTTTCACACGAAAATTATTTCAGACCTGACGAGTTTCTACTATAGTGCTTCTATATGTGATATAAGATTGTTCATGCGGTCTTTCGAATGAACCATCACCAAATGTTCTAATTGGGTGTCTTTTTACGATTATATACTTAGTTTTAGTATCCAATTTTCACACCTAAAATTATTTCAGACCTGATTTAATTTCTACCACAATGCTTCTATATGTGATATAAGATTGTTCATGCGGTCTTTCTTGAATGAACTATCACCAAATGGTCGAATTTGGGTGTCTTTTTACGCTTTATACTTAGTTTTAGGCGCCCAATTTTCACACCTAATTTTTTTCAGACCGCATCAATTTCTACCACAATGCTTCTATATGTGATATAAGATTGTTCATGCGGTCTTTCTTGAATGAACCATCACCAAATGTCGAATTTGGGTGTCTTTTTACGGCTTTATACTTAGTTTTGTGCGCCCAATTTTCGCCACCTAAAATTATTTCAGACCTGACGAATTTCTACCATGTTGCTTCTATATGTGATATAAGATTATTCACGCGTCTTTCTCGAATGAACTATCACCAAATGGTCGGAATTTGAGTGCCTTTTTACGGTTTTATACTTAGTTTTGTGCGCCCAATTTTCACACCTAAAATTATTTCAGACCTGATTTAATTTCTACCATAGTGCTTCTATATGTGATATAAGATTGTTCATGCGGTCTTTCTTGAATGAACCATCACCAAATGGTCGGAATTTGGGTGTCTTTTTACGGTTTTATACTTAGTTTTGGCGCCCAATTTTCGCCACCTAAAATTATTTCAGACCTGATTTAATTTCTACCATAGGCTTCTATATGTGATATAAGATTATTCACGCGGTCTTTCTCGAATGAACTATCACCAAATGGTCGGAATTTGAGTGCCTTTTTACGGTTTTATACTTAGTTTTGTGCGCCCAATTTTTGTCACCGAAAATTATTTCAGACCTATTTAATTTCTACCATAGTGTTCTATATGTGATATAAGATTGTTCATGCGGTCTTTCTGAATGAACCATCACCAAATGTTCGAATTGGGTGTCTTTTTACGGTTTTATACTTAGTTTTAGGCATCCAATTTTCACACCTAAAATTATTTCAGACCTGATTTAATTTCTACCACAATGCTTCTATATGTGATATAAGATTGTTCATGCCGCCTTTCTTGAATGAACCATCACCAAATGGTCGGAATTTGGGTGTCTTTTTACGGTTTTATACTTAGTTTTAGGCGCCCAATTTTCGCCACCTAAAATTATTTCAGACCTGATTTAATTTCTACCATGTTGCTTCTATATGTGATATAAGATTATTCACGCGTCTTTCTCGAATGAACTATCACCAAATGGTTTAATTTGAGTGCCTTTTACGGTTTTATACTTAGTTTTGTGCGCCAATTTTCACACCTAAAATTATTTCAGACCTACGAGTTTCTACCATAGTGCTTCTATATGTGATATAAGATTGTTCATGCGGTCTTTCTTGAATGAACCATCACCAAATGTTCTAATTTGGGTGTCTTTTACGATTATATACTTAGTTTTAGGCATCTAATTTTGCCACCGAAAATTATTTTAGACCTGATTTAATTTCTACCACAATGCTTCTATATGTGATATAAGATTGTTCATGCGGTCTTTCTTGAATGAACTATCACCAAATGGTCGGAATTGGGTGTCTTTTTACGCTTTATACTTAGTTTTAGGCGCCCAATTTTCACACCTAATTTTTTTCAGACCGCATTTAATTTCTACCACAATGCTTCTATATGTGATATAAGATTGTTCATGCGGTCTTTCTTGAATGAACCATCACCAAATGTTGAATTTGGGTGTCTTTTTACGGTTTTATACTTAGTTTTAGGCGCCCAATTTTCACCTAAAATTATTTCAGACCCATTTAATTTCTACCATGTTGATTCTATATGTGATATAAGATTGTTCATGTGGTCTTTCTCAAATGAACCATCACCAAATGGTCGGAATTGGGGTGTCTTTTACGGTTTTATACTTAGTTTTGTGCGCCAATTTTCACACCGAAAATTATTTCAGACCTGATTTAATTTCTACCATGTGCTTCTATATGTGATATAAGATTATTCACGCGGTCTTTCTCGAATGAACTATCACCAAATGGTCGGAATTTGAGTGCCTTTTTACGCTTTATACTTAGTTTTGTGCGCCCAATTTTCACACCGAAAATTATTTCAAAATCTGATTTAATTTCTACCATAGTGTTTCTATATGTGATATAAGATTGTTCATGCGGTCTTTCTTGAATGAACCATCACCAAATGTTCGAATTTGGGTGTCTTTTACGATTATATACTTAGTTTTAGGCATCCAATTTTCCACCGAAAATTATTTCGTGACGATTTAATTTCTACCACAATGCTTCTATATGTGATATAAGATTGTTCACGGGGTCTTTCTTGAATGAACTTTCACCAATTGGTCGGTATTTGGGTTTCTTTTTACGTTTTTATACTTGGTTTTAGGCGCCCAATTTTCACCACGGAAAATTATTTCAGACCTGATTTAATTTCTACCACAAGGTTCTATATGTGATATAAGATTATTCACGCGGTCTTTCTCGAATGAACTATCACCAAATGGTCGGAATTTGAGTGCCTTTTACGGCCTTATACTTAGTTTTGGCGCCCAATTTTCGCCACCGGAAAATTATTTCAGACCTGACGAGTTTCTACCATAGTGCTTCTATATGTGATATAAGATTGTTCATGCGGTCTTTCTTGAATGAACCATCACCAAATGTTCGAATTTGGGTGTCTTTTTACGATTATATACTTAGTTTTAGGCATCCAATTTTCACACCGAAAATTATTTCAGACCTGATTTAATTTCTACCACAATGCTTCTATATGTGATATAAGATTGTTCATGCGGTCTTTCTTGAATGAACTATCACCAAATGGTCGGAATTGGGTGTCTTTTACGCTTTATACTTAGTTTTAGCGCCCAATTTTCACACTCTAATTTTTTTCAATCGCATTTAATTTCTACCACAATGCTTCTATATGTGATATAAGATTGTTCATGCGGTCTTTCTTGAATGAACCATCACCAAATGTCGGAATTGGGGTGTCTTTTTACTGCTTTATACTTAGTTTTGTGCGCCCAATTTTCACACCGAAAATTATTTCAGACCTGATTTAATTTCTACCACATGCTTCTATATGTGATATAAGATTATTCACGCGGTCTTTCTCGAATGAACTATCACCAAATGGTCGAATTTGAGTGCCTTTTTACGGTTTTATACTTAGTTTTGTGCGCCCAATTTTCGTCACCGAAAATTATTTCAGACCTATTTAATTTCTACCATAGTGCTTCTATATGTGATATAAGATTGTTCATGCGGTCTTTCTTGAATGAACCATCACCAAATGTTCTAATTTGGGTGTCTTTTACGGTTTTATACTTAGTTTTAGGTATCCAATTTTCACACTAAAATTATTTCAGACCTGATTTAATTTCTACCACAATGCTTCTATATGTGATATAAGATTGTTCATGCGGTCTTTCTTGAATGAACCATCACCAAATGGTCTAATTTGGGTGTCTTTTACGGTTTTATACTTAGTTTTAGGGCCCAATTTTCACACCTAAAATTATTTCAGACCCATTTAATTTCTACCACAGTTGCTTCTATATGTGATATAAGATTATTCACGCGGTCTTTCTCGAATGAACTATCACCAAATGGTCAATTTGAGTGCCTTTTCACGGTTTTATACTTAGTTTTGTGCGCCCAATTTTCGTCACCTAAAATTATTTCAGACCTGATTTAGTTTCTACCATAGTGCTTCTATATGTGATATAAGATTGTTCATGCGGTCTTTCTTGAATGAACCATCACCAAATGTCTGAATTGGGTGTCTTTTTACGGTTTTATACTTAGTTTTGTGCGCCCAATTTTCACACCGAAAATTATTTCAGAATCTGATTTAATTTCTACCATGTTGCTTCTATATGTGATATAAGATTATTCACGCGTCTTTCTCGAATGAACTATCACCAAATGGTCGGAATTTGAGTGCCTTTTTACGGTTTTATACTTAGTTTTGTGCGCCAATTTTCGCCACCTAAAATTATTTCAGACCTATTAATTTCTACCATAGTGCTTCTATATGTGATATAAGATTGTTCATGCGGTCTTTCTTGAATGAACCATCACCAAATGTTCGAATTTGGGTGTCTTTTTACGGTTTTATACTTAGTTTTAGGCGCCCAATTTTCACACCTAAAATTATTTCAGACCTGACGAATTTCTACCATGCTGATTCTATATGTGATATAAGATTGTTCATGTGGTCTTTCTCAATGAACCATCACCAAATGGTCGAATTTGGGTGTCTTTTTACGGTTTTATACTTAGTTTTGTGCGCCCAATTTTCACCACCTAAAATTATTTCAGACCGATTTAATTTCTACCACAAGTTGCTTCTATATGTGATATAAGATTATTCACGCGTCTTTCTCGAATGAACTATCACCAAATGGTCGAATTTGAGTGCCTTTTACGGTTTTATACTTAGTTTTGTGCGCCCAATTTTCGCCACCGAAAATTATTTCAACCTGGACGAGTTTCTACCATAGTGCTTCTATATGTGATATAAGATTGTTCATGCGGTCTTTCTTGAATGAACCATCACCAAATGTTCGAATTTGGGTGTCTTTTACGATTATATACTTAGTTTTAGGCATCTAATTTTCACACCTAAAATTATTTCAGACCTGATTAATTTCTACCACAATGCTTCTATATGTGATATAAGATTGTTCATGCGGTCTTTCTTGAATGAACTATCACCAAATGGTCGGAATTGGGGTGTCTTTTACGCTTTATACTTAGTTTTAAAGGCCCAATTTTCACACCAATTTTTTTCGTAATCGCACGAATTTCTACCACAATGCTTCTATATGTGATATAAGATTGTTCATGCGGTCTTTCTTGAATGAACCATCACCAAATGTCGGAATTGGGTGTCTTTTTACGGTTTTATACTTAGTTTTAGGCGCCCAATTTTCGCCATTTAAAATTATTTCAGACCTAATTTAATTTCTACCATGTTGATTCTATATGTGATATAAGATTGTTCATGTGGTCTTTCTCAAATGAACCATCACCAAATGGTCTAATTGGGTGTCTTTTACGGTTTTATACTTAGTTTTGTGCGCCTAATTTTCACACCTAAAATTATTTCAGACCTGATTTAATTTCTACCACAAAGCTTCTATATGTGATATAAGATTATTCACGCGTCTTTCTCGAATGAACTATCACCAAATGGTCGGAATTTGAGTGCCTTTTTACGGTTTTATACTTAGTTTTGTGCGCCCAATTTTCACACGGAAAATTATTTCAGACCTGATTTAATTTCTACCATAGTGCTTCTATATGTGATATAAGATTGTTCATGCGGTCTTTCTTGAATGAACCATCACCAAATGTTCGAATTTGGGTGTCTTTTTACGATTATATACTTAGTTTTAGGCATCCAATTTTCACACGAAAATTATTTCAGACCTGATTTAATTTCTACCACAATGCTTCTATATGTGATATAAGATTGTTCATGCGGTCTTTCTTGAATGAACTATCACCAAATGGTCGAATTTGGGTGTCTTTTTACGGTTTTATACTTAGTTTTAGCGCCCAATTTTCGTCACCTAAAATTATTTCAGACCTGACGAATTTCTACCACAGTTTCTATATGTGATATAAGATTATTCACGCGTCTTTCTCGAATGAACTATCACCAAATGGTCGGAATTTGAGTGCCTTTTACGGTTTTATACTTAGTTTTGTGCGCCAATTTTCACAGGAAAATTATTTCAGACCTGACGAGTTTCTACCATAGTGCTTCTATATGTGATATAAGATTGTTCATGCGGTCTTTCTTGAATGAACCATCACCAAATGTTCGAATTGGGTGTCTTTTTACGATTATATACTTAGTTTTAGGCATCCAATTTTCACACCTAAAATTATTTCAGACCTGATTTAATTTCTACCACAATGCTTCTATATGTGATATAAGATTGTTCATGCGGTCTTTCTTGAATGAACTATCACCAAATGGTCGGAATTTGGGTGTCTTTTTACGCTTTATACTTAGTTTTAGGCCCAATTTTCACACCTAATTTTTTTTCTAATCGCATTTAATTTCTACCACAATGCTTCTATATGTGATATAAGATTGTTCATGCGGTCTTTCTTGAATGAACCATCACCAAATGTTGGAATTTGGGTGTCTTTTACGGTTTTATACTTAGTTTTGTGCGCCCAATTTTCACACCTAAAATTATTTCAGACCTGATTTAATTTCTACCACAAAGGTTTCTATATGTGATATAAGATTATTCACGCGGTCTTTCTCGAATGAACTATCACCAAATGGTCGAATTTGAGTGCCTTTTACGGTTTTATACTTAGTTTTGTGCCCAATTTTCACACCGAAAATTATTTCAGAATCACGAATTTCTACCATAGTGCTTCTATATGTGATATAAGATTGTTCATGCGGTCTTTCTTGAATGAACCATCACCAAATGTTCGAATTTGGGTGTCTTTTTACGATTATATACTTAGTTTTAGGCATCTAATTTTCACACCGAAAATTATTTCAGACCTGATTTAATTTCTACCACAATGCTTCTATATGTGATATAAGATTGTTCATGCGGTCTTTCTTGAATGAACTATCACCAAATGGTCGAATTTGGGTGTCTTTTACGCTTTTATACTTAGTTTTAGCGCCCAATTTTCACACCTAATTTTTTTCGTAATCGCATTTAATTTCTACCACAATGCTTCTATATGTGATATAAGATTGTTCATGCGGTCTTTCTTGAATGAACCATCACCAAATGTCTGAATTTGGGTGTCTTTTTACTGCTTAATACTTGGTTTAGGCGCCAATTTTCGCACCTAAAATTATTTCAGACCTGACGAATTTCTACCACAAAGTGATTCTATATGTGATATAAGATTGTTCATGTGGTCTTTCTCAAATGAACCATCACCAAATGTTCTAATTGTGTCTTTTTACGGTTTTATACTTAGTTTTGTGCGCCCAATTTTCGCCACCTAAAATTATTTCAGACCTGATTTAATTTATACCACAAAGCTTCTATATGTGATATAAGATTATTCACGCGTCTTTCTCGAATGAACTATCACCAAATGGTCTAATTTGGGTGTCTTTTACGGTTTTATACTTAGTTTTGGCGCCCAATTTTCACCACCGGAAAATTATTTCAGACCTGATTTAATTTCTACCATAGTGCTTCTATATGTGATATAAGATTGTTCATGCGGTCTTTCTTGAATGAACCATCACCAAATGTTCTGAATTGGTGTCTTTTACGGTTTTATACTTAGTTTTAGGCGCCCAATTTTCACACCGAAAATTATTTCAGACCTGATTTAATTTCTACCACAAGATTCTATATGTGATATAAGATTGTTCATGTGGTCTTTCTCAATGAACCATCACCAAATGGTCGGAATTGGGTGTCTTTTACGGTTTTATACTTAGTTTTGTGCGCCCAATTTTCACCACCTAAAATTATTTCAGACCTGATTTAATTTCTACCACGTTGCTTCTATATGTGATATAAGATTATTCACGCGGTCTTTCTCGAATGAACTATCACCAAATGGTCGAATTTGAGTGCCTTTTACGGTTTTATACTTAGTTTTGTGCGCCCAATTTTCGCCACCGGAAAATTATTTCAGACCTGATTTAATTTCTACCATAGTGCTTCTATATGTGATATAAGATTGTTCATGCGGTCTTTCTTGAATGAACCATCACCAAATGTTCGAATTTGGGTGTCTTTTACGGTTTTATACTTAGTTTTAGGCATCCAATTTTCACACCGAAAATTATTTCAGACCTGATTTAATTTCTACCACAATGCTTCTATATGTGATATAAGATTGTTCATGCTGTCTTTCTTGAATGAACCATCACCAAATGGCTCAATTGGGTGTCTTTTACGGTTTTATACTTAGTTTTAGGCGCCCAATTTTCGCCACCTAAAATTATTTCAGACCTGATTTAATTTCTACCATGTTGCTTCTATATGTGATATAAGATTATTCACGCGTCTTTCTCGAATGAACTATCACCAAATGGTCGGAATTTGAGTGCCTTTTTACGGTTTTATACTTAGTTTTGTGCGCCCAATTTTCGCCACCTAAAATTATTTCAGAATCTGATTTAGTTTCTACCATAGTGCTTCTATATGTGATATAAGATTGTTCATGCGGTCTTTCTTGAATGAACCATCACCAAATGTTCGAATTGGGTGTCTTTTACGATTATATACTTAGTTTTAGGCATCTAATTTTCACACCTAAAATTATTTCAGACCTGATTAATTTCTACCACAATGCTTCTATATGTGATATAAGATTGTTCATGCGGTCTTTCTTGAATGAACTATCACCAAATGGTCGGAATTTGGGTGTCTTTTACGCTTTATACTTAGTTTTAGGCGCCCAATTTTCGTCACCTAATTTTTTTCGTAATCGCACGAATTTCTACCACAATGCTTCTATATGTGATATAAGATTGTTCATGCGGTCTTTCTTGAATGAACCATCACCAAATGTCGAATTTGGGTGTCTTTTTACGGTTTTATACTTGGTTTTAGGCGCCAATTTTCGTCACTAAAATTATTTCAGACCTGATTTAATTTCTACCACAAGATTCTATATGTGATATAAGATTGTTCATGTGGTCTTTCTCAAATGAACCATCACCAAATGGCTGAATTTGGGTGTCTTTTTACGGTTTTATACTTAGTTTTGTGCGCCCAATTTTCACACCTAAAATTATTTCAGACCTGATTTAATTTCTACCATGCTTCTATATGTGATATAAGATTATTCACGCGTCTTTCTCGAATGAACTATCACCAAATGGTCGAATTTGAGTTCTTTTTACGGTTTTATACTTAGTTTTAGGCGCCTAATTTTCGCCACCTAAAATTATTTCAGACCTGATTTAATTTCTACCATAGTGCTTCTATATGTGATATAAGATTGTTCATGCGGTCTTTCTTGAATGAACCATCACCAAATGTTCGAATTTGGGTGTCTTTTTACGATTATATACTTAGTTTTAGTATCCAATTTTCACACCGAAAATTATTTCAGACCGGATTTAATTTCTACCACAATGCTTCTATATGTGATATAAGATTGTTCATGCGGTCTTTCTTGAATGAACTATCACCAAATGGTCGGAATTGGGTGTCTTTTTACGGTTTTATACTTAGTTTTAGCGCCCAATTTTCGCCACCTAAAATTATTTAATCGACGAATTTCTACCATGAAGGTTTCTATATGTGATATAAGATTATTCACGCGGTCTTTCTCGAATGAACTATCACCAAATGGTCGGAATTTGAGTGCCTTTTACGGTTTTATACTTAGTTTTGTGCGCCTAATTTTGTCACCTAAAATTATTCCAGACCTGATTTAATTTCTACCACAAGATTTATATGTGATATAAGATTGTTCATGCGGTCTTTCTTGAATGAACTATCACCAAATGGTCGGAATTTGGGTGTCTTTTACGCTTTTATACTTAGTTTTAGGCGTCCAATTTTCACACCTAAAATTATTTCAGACCTGATTTAATTTCTACCACAAAGCTTCTATATATGATATAAGATTATTCACGCGGTCTTTCTCGAATGAACTATCACCAAATGGTCGGAATTGGGTGTCTTTTTACGGTTTTACACTTAGTTTTAGGCCCAATTTTCGTCACCTAAAATTATTTCAGACCTGATTTAATTTCTACCATGGTGCTTCTATATGTGATATAAGATTGTTCATGCGGTCTTTCTAGAATTAACTATCACCAAATTGTCGGATTTTGGTTGTCGTTTTTCGGTTTTATTGTTAGTTTTAGCGCCCAATTTTCGTCACCTAATTTTTTTCAGACCTGACGAATTTCTACCACAATGCTTCTATATGTGATATAAGATTGTTCATGCGGTCTTTCTTGAATGAACCATCACCAAATGTCGGAATTTAGGTGTCTTTTTACGGTTTTATACTTAGTTTTAGGCGCCCAATTTTCACACGGAAAATTATTTCAATCTGATTTAATTTCTACCACAAAGTTGTTCTATATGTGATATAAGATTGTTCATGTGGTCTTTCTCAAATGAACCATCACCAAATGGTCGGAATTGGGTGTCTTTTACGGTTTTATACTTAGTTTTGTGCGCCCAATTTTCACACCGAAAATTATTTCAGACCTGATTAATTTCTACCACAAAGCTTCTATATGTGATATAAGATTATTCACGCGGTCTTTCTCGAATGAACTATCACCAAATGGTCGGAATTTGAGTGCCTTTTACGGTTTTATACTTAGTTTTGCGCCCAATTTTCACACTAAAATTATTTCAGACCCATTTAATTTCTACCATAGTGCTTCTATATGTGATATAAGATTGTTCATGCGGTCTTTCTTGAATGAACCATCACCAAATGTTCTAATTGGGTGTCTTTTTACGATTATATACTTAGTTTTAGCATCCAATTTTCACCGAAAATTATTTCAGACCGGATTTAATTTCTACCACAATGCTTCTATATGTGATATAAGATTGTTCATGCGGTCTTTCTTGAATGAACTATCACCAAATGGTCGGAATTTGGGTGTCTTTTTACGGTTTTATACTTAGTTTTAGCGCCCAATTTTCGTCACCTAATTTTTTTCGACCTGACGAATTTCTACCACAATGCTTCTATATGTGATATAAGATTGTTCATGCGGTCTTTCTTGAATGAACCATCACCAAATGTCGAATTTGGGTGTCTTTTACGGTTTTATACTTAGTTTTAGCGCCCAATTTTCACACCTAAAATTATTTCAGACCTGATTTAATTTCTACCACAAGATTTCTATATGTGATATAAGATTGTTCATGTGGTCTTTCTCAAATGAACCATCACCAAATGGTCTAATTGGGTGTCTTTTACGGTTTTATACTTAGTTTGGCGCCCAATTTTCGTCACGGAAAATTATTTCAGACCATTTAATTTCTACCACAAAGGTTTCTATATATGATATAAGATTATTCACGCGGTCTTTCTCGAATGAACTATCACCAAATGGTCGGAATTTGGGTGTCTTTTACGGTTTTACACTTAGTTTTAGGCGCCCAATTTTCACACCTAAAATTATTTCAGACCTGATTTAATTTCTACCACGTTGCTTCTATATGTGATATAAGATTGTTCATGCGGTCTTTCTTGAATGAACCATCACCAAATGTTCGAATTTGGGTGTCTTTTTACGATTATATACTTAGTTTTAGGCATCCAATTTTCACACTAAAATTATTTCAGACCTGACGAATTTCTACCACAATGCTTCTATATGTGATATAAGATTGTTCATGCGGTCTTTCTTGAATGAACTATCACCAAATGGCTCGGAATTTGGGTGTCTTTTACGGTTTTATACTTAGTTTTAGGCGTCCAATTTTCGTCACCTAAAATTATTTCAGACCTGATTTAATTTCTACCACAAGTGCTTCTATATGTGATATAAGATTATTCACGCGGTCTTTCTCGAATGAACTATCACCAAATGGTCGGAATTTGAGTGCCTTTTTACGGCTTTTATACTTAGTTTTGTGCGCCTAATTTTTGTCACCTAAAATTATTCCAGACCTGATTTAATTTCTACCACAAGATTTCTATATGTGATATAAGATTGTTCATGCGGTCTTTCTTGAATGAACTATCACCAAATGGTCGAATTTGGGTGTCTTTACGCTTTATACTTAGTTTTAGGCGCCCAATTTTCGCCACCTAAAATTATTTCAGACCTGATTAATTTCTACCATGTTGCTTCTATATATGATATAAGATTATTCACGCGGTCTTTCTCGAATGAACTATCACCAAATGGTCGGAATTTGGGTGTCTTTTTACGGTTTTACACTTAGTTTTAGGCGCCCAATTTTCACACCTAAAATTATTTCAGACCTGATTTAATTTCTACCACAGTTGCTTCTATATGTGATATAAGATTGTTCATGCGGTCTTTCTTGAATGAACTATCACCAAATTGTCGAATTGGGTGTCTTTTTACGGTTTTATACTTAGTTTTAGGCCCAATTTTCACACCTAATTTTTTTCAGACCTGATTTAATTTCTACCACAATGCTTCTATATGTGATATAAGATTGTTCATGCGGTCTTTCTTGAATGAACCATCACCAAATGTCGGAATTTAGGTGTCTTTTTACGGTTTTATACTTAGTTTTAGGCGCCCAATTTTCACACCGAAAATTATTTCAGACCTGACGAATTTCTACCACAGTGCTTCTATATGTGATATAAGATTGTTCATGTGGTCTTTCTCAAATGAACCATCACCAAATGGTCGGAATTTGGGTGTCTTTTACGGCTTTTATACTTAGTTTTGTGCGCCTAATTTTCGTCACCTAAAATTATTTCAGACCTGATTTAATTTCTACCACATTGCTTCTATATGTGATATAAGATTATTCACGCGGTCTTTCTCGAATGAACTATCACCAAATGGTCGGAATTTGAGTGTCTTTTACGGCTTTTATACTTAGTTTTGTGCGCCCAATTTTCGTCACCTAAAATTATTTCAGACCTGACGAATTTCTACCATAGTGCTTCTATATGTGATATAAGATTGTTCATGCGGTCTTTCTTGAATGAACCATCACCAAATGTTCGAATTGGGTGTCTTTTTACGATTATATACTTAGTTTTAGGCATCCAATTTTCACACCTAAAATTATTTCGACCTGATTTAATTTCTACCACAATGCTTCTATATGTGATATAAGATTGTTCATGCGGTCTTTCTTGAATGAACTATCACCAAATGGTCGGAATTTGGGTGTCTTTTTACGGTTTTATACTTAGTTTTAGGCGCCCAATTTTCGTCACCTAATTTTTTTCAGACCTGATTAATTTCTACCACAATGCTTCTATATGTGATATAAGATTGTTCATGCGGTCTTTCTTGAATGAACCATCACCAAATGTCGAATTTGGGTGTCTTTTACGGTTTTATACTTAGTTTTAGGCGCCCAATTTTCACACCTAAAATTATTTCAGACCTGACGAATTTCTACCACAAGATTTCTATATGTGATATAAGATTGTTCATGTGGTCTTTCTCAAATGAACCATCACCAAATGGTCGGAATTTGGGTGTCTTTTTACGGTTTTATACTTAGTTTTGTGCGCCCAATTTTCACAAGGAAAATTATTTCAGACCCATTTAATTTCTACCATGTTGTTTCTATATATGATATAAGATTATTCACGCGGTCTTTCTCGAATGAACTATCACCAAATGGTCGAATTTGGGTGTCTTTTACGGTTTTACACTTAGTTTTAGGCGCCAATTTTCGCCACCGAAAATTATTTCAGACCTGACGAATTTCTACCACAAAGCTTCTATATGTGATATAAGATTGTTCATGCGGTCTTTCTTGAATGAACCATCACCAAATGTTCGAATTTGGGTGTCTTTTTACGATTATATACTTAGTTTTAGGCATCCAATTTTCACCACCGAAAATTATTTCAGACCTGATTTAATTTCTACCACAATGCTTCTATATGTGATATAAGATTGTTCATGCGGTCTTTCTTGAATGAACTATCACCAAATGGTCGGAATTGGGTGTCTTTTTACGGTTTTATACTTAGTTTTAGGCGTCCAATTTTCGCCACCTAAAATTATTTCAGACCTGATTTAATTTCTACCACGTTGCTTCTATATGTGATATAAGATTATTCACGCGGTCTTTCTCGAATGAACTATCACCAAATGGTCGGAATTTGAGTGCCTTTTACGGTTTATACTTAGTTTTGTGCGCCCAATTTTCACACCTAAAATTATTTCAGACCTGGATTAATTTCTACCACAAGACATCTATATGTGATATAAGATTGATCATGCGGTCTTTCTTGAATGAACCATCACCAAATGGTCGGAATTGGGTGTCTTTTTACGGTTATATACTTAGTTTTAGCGCCAATTTTCGTCACGGATATTTTTTTCAGACCTGATTTAATTTCTACCACAATGCTTCTATATGTGATATAAGATTGTTCATGCGGTCTTTCGAATGAACTATCACCAAATGGTCGGAATTTCATGCCTTTTTACTGTTATATACTTAGTTTTAGTATCCAATTTTGTCACCGAAAATTATTCCAGACCTGATTTAATTTCTACCACAAGATTCTATATGTGATATAAGATTGTTCATGCGGTCTTTCTTGAATGACCTATCACCAAATGGTCGGAATTGGGTGTCTTTTTACGGTTTTATACTTAGTTTTAGGCGCCCAATTTTCACCACCTAAAATTATTTCAGACCTGACGAATTTCTACCACAAAGGTTTATATGTGATATAAGATTGTTCATGCGGTCTTTCTCGAATGAACCATCACCAAATGGTCGGAATTGGGTGTCTTTTACGGTTTTATACTTAGTTTTAGGCGCCTAATTTTCGTCACCTAATTTTTTTCAGACCTGATTTAATTTCTACCACAATGCTTCTATATGTGATATAAGATTGTTCATGCGGTCTTTCTTGAATGAACCATCACCAAATGTCGGAATTTGGGTGTCTTTTTACGGTTTTATACTTAGTTTTGGCGCCCAATTTTCACACCTAAAATTATTTCAGACCTGACGAATTTCTACCACGTTGCTTTCTATATGTGATATAAGATTGTTCATGTGGTCTTTCAATGAACCATCACCAAATGGTCGGAATTGGGTGTCTTTTACGCTTTTATACTTAGTTTTAGGCGCCCAATTTTCGCCACCGAAAATTATTTCAGACCTGACGAATTTCTACCATAGTGCTTCTATATGTGATATAAGATTGTTCATGCGGTCTTTCTTGAATGAACCATCACCAAATGTTCGAATTGGGTGTCTTTTTACGATTATATACTTAGTTTTAGGCATCCAATTTTCACACCGAAAATTATTTCAGACCGGATTTAATTTCTACCACAATGCTTCTATATGTGATATAAGATTGTTCATGCGGTCTTTCTTGAATGAACTATCACCAAATGGTCGGAATTTGGGTGTCTTTTACGGTTTTATACTTAGTTTTAGGCGTCCAATTTTCGCACCTAAAATTAATTCAGACCTGATTAATTTCTACCATGTTGCTTCTATATGTGATATAAGATTATTCACGCGGTCTTTCAAATGAACCGTCACCAAATGGTCGGAATTTGGGTGTCTTTTTACGATTTTATACTTAGTTTTGTGCGCCAATTTTCGTCACCGAAAATTATTTTAATCGATTTAATTTCTACCACAAGTGCTTCTATATGTGATATAAGATTGTTCATGCGGTCTTTCTTGAATGAACCATCACCAAATGTCGGAATTGGGTGTCTTTTTACGGTTTTATACTTAGTTTTCGGCGCCCAATTTTCGTCACCTAAAAATTATTTCAGACCTGATTTAATTTCTACCACGTTGCTTCTATATGTGATATAAGATTGTTCATGTGGTCTTTCTCAAATGAACCATCACCAAATGGTCGGAATTTGGGTGTCTTTTTACGGTTTATACTTAGTTTTGTGCCCAATTTTCGTCACCTAAAATTATTTCAGACCATTTAATTTCTACCATAGTGCTTCTATATGTGATATAAGATTGTTCATGCGGTCTTTCTTGAATGAACCATCACCAAATGTTCGAATTTGGGTGTCTTTTTACGATTATATACTTAGTTTTAGGCATCCAATTTTCACACGAAAAATTATTTCAGACCTGATTTAATTTCTACCACAATGCTTCTATATGTGATATAAGATTGTTCATGCGGTCTTTCTTGAATGAACTATCACCAAATGGTCGGAATTGGGTGTCTTTTTACGGTTTTATACTTAGTTTTAGGCGTCCAATTTTCGTCACCTAAAATTAATTCAGACCTGACGAATTTCTACCACAGTGCTTCTATATGTGATATAAGATTATTCACGCGGTCTTTCTCAAATGAACCGTCACCAAATGGTCGGAATTTGGGTGTCTTTTACGATTTTATACTTAGTTTTGTGCGCCCAATTTTCACACCGAAAATTATTTCAATCGCATTTAATTTCTACCACAAAGTGCTTCTATATGTGATATAAGATTATTCACGCGGTCTTTCTCGAATGAACTATCACCAAATGGTCGGAATTTGAGTGACTTTTTACGGTTTTATACTTAGTTTTGTGCGACCAATTTTCACACCGAAAATTATTTCAGACCGGATTTAATTTCTACCATAGTGCTTCTATATGTGATATAAGATTGTTCATGCGGTCTTTCTTGAATGAACCATCACCAAATGTTCGAATTTGGGTGTCTTTTACGATTATATACTTAGTTTTAGGCATCCAATTTTCGTCACCGGAAAATTATTTCAGAATCGGACGAATTTCTACCACAATGCTTCTATATGTGATATAAGATTGTTCATGCGGTCTTTCTTGAATGAACTATCACCAAATGGTCGGAATTTGGGTGTCTTTTTACGGTTTTATACTTAGTTTTAGGCGTCCAATTTTCACAGGAAAATTATTTCAGACCTGATTTAATTTCTACCATGTTGCTTCTATATGTGATATAAGATTATTCACGCGTCTTTCTCGAATGAACTATCACCAAATGGTCGAATTTAGGTGCCTTTTACGGTTTTATACTTAGTTTTGTGCGCCCAATTTTCACACCGAAAAATTATTTCAGACGGATTTAATTTCTACCACAAGACATCTATATGTGATATAAGATTGATCATGCGGCTTTCTTGAATGAACCATCACCAAATGGTCGGAATTTGGGTGTCTTTTTACGGTTATATACTTAGTTTTAGGCGTCCAATTTTCACCACGGAAAGTTTTTTCAGACCTGACGAATTTCTACCACAATGCTTCTATATGTGATATAAGATTGTTCATGCGGTCTTTCTCGAATGAACTATCACCAAATGGTCGGAATTTCATTGCCTTTTACGGTTTTATACTTAGTTTTGTGCGCCTAATTTTTGTCACCGGAAAATTATTCCAGACCTGATTTAATTTCTACCACAAGATTTCTATATGTGATATAAGATTGTTCATGCGGTCTTTCTTGAATGAACCATCACCAAATGTTCGAATTTGGGTGACTTTTACGATTATATACTTAGTTTTAGGCGCCCAATTTTCGTCACCGAAAATTATTTCAGACCTGATTTAATTTCTACCACAATGCTTCTATATGTGATATAAGATTGTTCATGCGGTCTTTCTTGAATGAACCATCACCAAATGGTCGGAATTTGGGTGTCTTTTTACGGTTTTATACTTAGTTTTAGCGCCCAATTTTCGTCACCTAAAATTATTTCAGATCGGATTAATTTCTACCACAGTTGATTCTATATGTGATATAAGATTGTTCATGTGGTCTTTCTCAAATGAACCATCACCAAATGGTCGGAATTTGGGTGTCTTTTTACGGTTTTATACTTAGTTTTGTGCGCCCAATTTTCGCCACCGAAAATTATTTAGACCTGATTTAATTTCTACCACGTTGCTTCTATATGTGATATAAGATTATTCACGCGGTCTTTCTCGAATGAACTATCACCAAATGGTCGGAATTTGAGTGCCTTTTTACGGTTTTATACTTAGTTTTGTGCGCCCAATTTTCGTCACCGAAAATTATTTCAGACCTGATTTAATTTCTACCATAGTGCTTCTATATGTGATATAAGATTGTTCATGCGGTCTTTCTTGAATGAACCATCACCAAATGTTTGGAATTTGGGTGTCTTTTACGATTATATACTTAGTTTTAGGCATCCAATTTTCACACCTAAAATTATTTCAGACCTGACGAATTTCTACCACAATGCTTCTATATGTGATATAAGATTGTTCATGCGGTCTTTCTTGAATGAACTATCACCAAATGGTCGGAATTTGGGTGTCTTTTACGGTTTTATACTTAGTTTTTTGCGCCCAATTTTCGTCACCTAAAATTATTTCAGACCTGATTTAATTTCTACCACAAGGTTTCTATATATGATATAAGATTATTCACGCGGTCTTTCTCGAATGAACTATCACCAAATGGTCGGAATTTGGGTGTCTTTTACGCTTTATACTTAGTTTTGTGCGCCCAATTTTCGTCACCGAAAATTATTTCAGACCATTTAATTTCTACCACAAGATTCTATATGTGATATAAGATTGTTCATGTGGTCTTTCTTGAATGAACCATCACCAAATGGTCGGAATTGGGTGTCTTTTTACGGTTATATACTTAGTTTTAGGCGCCCAATTTTCGTCACCGAAAATTATTTCAGACCTGACGAATTTCTACCACAAGATTCTATATGTGATATAAGATTGTTCATGCGGTCTTTCTTGAATGAACCATCACCAAATGTTCGGAATTTGGGTGACTTTTTACGATTATATACTTAGTTTTAGGCGTCCAATTTTCGTCACCGGAAAATTATTTCAGACCATTTAATTTCTACCACAATGCTTCTATATGTGATATAAGATTGTTCATGCGGTCTTTCTCGAATGAACCATCACCAAATGGTCGAATTTGGGTGTCTTTTACGGTTTTATACTTAGTTTTGTGCGCCCAATTTTCGTCACCGAAAATTATTTCAGACCGGACGAATTTCTACCACAAAGCTTCTATATGTGATATAAGATTATTCACGCGGTCTTTCTCGAATGAACTATCACCAAATGGTCGGAATTTGAGTGCCTTTTCACGGTTTTATACTTAGTTTTGTGCGCCCAATTTTCGTCACCGAAAATTATTTCAGACCTGACGAGTTTCTACCATAGTGTTTCTATATGTGATATAATATTGTTCATGCGGTATATCTTGAAAGAACCATCACCAAATGTTCGAATTTGGGTGTCTTTTACGGTTTTATACTTAGTTTTGTGCGCCCAATTTTCACCGAAAATTATTTCAGACCTGATTTAATTTCTACCACAAAGGTTTCTATATGTGATATAAGATTATTCACGCGGTCTTTCTCGAATGAACTATCACCAAATGGTCGGAATTTGAGTGCCTTTTTACGGTTTTATACTTAGTTTTGTGCGCCCAATTTTCGTCACCGGAAAATTATTTCAGAATCGGACGAATTTCTACCATAGTGCTTCTATATGTGATATAAGATTGATCATCCGGACTATCTTGAATGAACTATCACCAAATGTTCGAATTGGGTGTCTTTTTACGGTTTTATACTTAGTTTTAGGCGCCCAATTTTCACACCTGGAAAATTATTTCAGACCTGACGAATTTCTACCACATGATTCTATATGTGATATAAGATTGTTCATGTGGTCTTTCTCGAATGAACCATCACCAAATGGTCGGAATTTGGGTGTCTTTTTACGGTTTTATACTTAGTTTTGTGCGCCCAATTTTCATCACCGAAAATTATTTCAGACCTGATTTAATTTCTACCACGGTGCTTCTATATGTGATATAAGATTATTCACGCGGTCTTTCTCGAATGAACTATCACCAAATGGTCGGAATTTGAGTGCCTTTTCACGGTTTTATACTTAGTTTTGTGCGCCCAATTTTCGTCACCGAAAATTATTTCAGACCTGACGAGTTTCTACCATAGTGCTTCTATATGTGATATAAGATTGTTCATGCGGTCTTTCTTGAATGAACCATCACCAAATGTTCGAATTTGGGTGTCTTTTACGGTTTTATACTTAGTTTTGTGCGCCCAATTTTCGTCACCTAAAATTATTTCAGATCGGACGAATTTCTACCATGTTGCTTCTATATGTGATATAAGATTATTCACGCGGTCTTTCTCGAATGAACTATCACCAAATGGTCGGAATTTGAGTGCCTTTTAACGGTTTTATACTTAGTTTTGTGCGCCCAATTTTCGTCACCGAAAATTATTTCAGACCGGACGAGTTTCTACCATAGTGCTTCTATATGTGATATAAGATTGTTCATGCGGTCTTTCTTGAATGAACCATCACCAAATGTTCGAATTTGGGTGTCTTTTTACGGTTTTATACTTAGTTTTGTGCGCCCAATTTTCACACGGAAAATTATTTCAGACCGGATTTAATTTCTACCACGTTGCTTCTATATGTGATATAAGATTATTCACGCGGTCTTTCTCGAATGAACTATCACCAAATGGTCGGAATTTGAGTGCCTTTTTACGGTTTTATACTTAGTTTTAGGCGCCCAATTTTCGTCACCTAAAAATTATTTCAGACCTGACGAATTTCTACCACAAGATTCTATATGTGATATAAGATTGTTCATGCGGTCTTTCTTGAATGAACCATCACCAAATGTTCGAATTTGGGTGACTTTTTACGATTATATACTTAGTTTTAGGCGCCCAATTTTCGTCACCTAAAATTATTTCAGACCTGATTTAATTTCTACCACAATGCTTCTATATGTGATATAAGATTGTTCATGCGGTCTTTCTCGAATGAACCATCACCAAATGGTCGGAATTTGGGTGTCTTTTTACGGTTTTATACTTAGTTTTGTGCGCCCAATTTTCGTCACCGGAAAATTATTTCAGACCTGATTTAATTTCTACCACAGTGCTTCTATATGTGATATAAGATTATTCACGCGGTCTTTCTCGAATGAACTATCACCAAATGGTCGGAATTTGAGTGCCTTTTCACGGTTTTATACTTAGTTTTGTGCGCCCAATTTTCGTCACCGGAAAATTATTTCAGAATCGGACGAGTTTCTACCATAGTGTTTCTATATGTGATATAAGATTGTTCATGCGGTCTTTCTTGAATGAACCATCACCAAATGTTCGGAATTTGGGTGTCTTTTTACGGTTTTATACTTAGTTTTGTGCGCCCAATTTTCGTCACCGGAAAATTATTTCAGAATCGGACGAATTTCTACCACAGTGCTTCTATATGTGATATAAGATTATTCACGCGGTCTTTCTCGAATGAACTATCACCAAATGGTCGGAATTTGAGTGCCTTTTACGGTTTTATACTTAGTTTTGTGCGCCCAATTTTCGTCACCTAAAATTATTTCAGACCTGACGAATTTCTACCATAGTGCTTCTATATGTGATATAAGATTGTTCATGCGGTCTTTCTTGAATGAACTATCACCAAATGTTCGAATTGGGTGTCTTTTTACGGTTTTATACTTAGTTTTAGGCGCCCAATTTTCGTCACGAAAATTATTTCAGACCGGACGAATTTCTACCACAGTGATTCTATATGTGATATAAGATTGTTCATGTGGTCTTTCTCAAATGAACCATCACCAAATGGTCGGAATTTGGGTGTCTTTTTACGGTTTTATACTTAGTTTTGTGCGCCCAATTTTCATCACCGGAAAATTATTTCAGAATCGGACGAATTTCTACCACAGTGCTTCTATATGTGATATAAGATTATTCACGCGGTCTTTCTCGAATGAACTATCACCAAATGGTCGGAATTTGAGTGCCTTTTCACGGTTTTATACTTAGTTTTGTGCGCCCAATTTTCACACCGAAAATTATTTTAGAATCGGACGAGTTGCGACCATAGTGCTGCTATATGTGATATATGAGTGGTCATGCGGTCTTTCTCGAATGAACCATCACCAAATGTTCGGAATTTGGGTGTCTTTTTACGGTTTGATACTTAGTTTTGTGCGCCCAATTTTCACCGGAAAATTATTTCAGAATCTGACGAATTTCTACCACAGTGCTTCTATATGTGATATAAGATTATTCACGCGGTCTTTCTCGAATGAACTATCACCAAATGGTCGGAATTTGAGTGCCTTTTTACGGTTTTATACTTAGTTTTGTGCGCCCAATTTTCGCCACCTAAAATTATTTCAGATCTGATTTAATTTCTACCATAGTGCTTCTATATGTGATATAAGATTGTTCATGCGGTCTTTCTTGAATGAACCATCACCAAATGTTCGAATTTGGGTGTCTTTTACGGTTTTATACTTAGTTTTAGGCGCCCAATTTTCACACTGGAAAATTATTTCAGACCTGACGAATTTCTACCACGTTGATTCTATATGTGATATAAGATTGTTCATGTGGTCTTTCTCAAATGAACCATCACCAAATGGTCGGAATTTGGGTGTCTTTTACGGTTTTATACTTAGTTTTGTGCGCCCAATTTTCGTCACCTAAAATTATTTCAGACCTATTAATTTCTACCACAGTGCTTCTATATGTGATATAAGATTATTCACGCGGTCTTTCTCGAATGAACTATCACCAAATGGTCGGAATTTGAGTGCCTTTTACGGTTTTATACTTAGTTTTGTGCGCCCAATTTTCGTCACCTAAAATTATTTCGTAATCGGACGAATTTCTACCATAGTGCTTCTATATGTGATATAAGATTGTTCATGCGGTCTTTCTTGAATGAACCATCACCAAATGTTCGAATTTGGGTGTCTTTTACGGTTTTATACTTAGTTTTAGGCGCCCAATTTTCGTCACCGAAAATTATTTCAGACCTGGACGAATTTCTACCACGGTGATTCTATATGTGATATAAGATTGTTCATGTGGTCTTTCTCAAATGAACCATCACCAAATGGTCGGAATTTGAGTGTCTTTTACGGTTTTATACTTAGTTTTGTGCGCCCAATTTTCGTCACCGAAAATTATTTCAGACCTGACGAATTTCTACCACGGTGCTTCTATATGTGATATAAGATTATTCACGCGGTCTTTCTCGAATGAACTATCACCAAATGGTCGGAATTTGGGTGTCTTTTACGCTTTTATACTTAGTTTTGTGCGCCCAATTTTCGTCACGAAAATTATTTCAGACCTGGATTTAATTTCTACCACAAGATTTCTATATGTGATATAAGATTGTTCATGTGGTCTTTCTTGAATGAACCATCACCAAATGGTCGAATGTGGGTGTCTTTTTACGGTTATATACTTAGTTTTAGGCCCAATTTTCGTCACCTAATTTTTTTCGAATCGGATTTAATTTCTACCACAATGCTTCTATATATGATATAAGATTGTTCATGCTGTCTTTCTTGAATGAACCATCACCAAATGTCGGAATTTGGGTATCTTTTTACGGTTTTATACTTAGTTTTAGGCGTCCAATTTTCGTCACCGGAAAATTATTTCAGAATCGGACGAATTTCTACCACAGTGATTCTATATGTGATATAAGATTGTTCATGTGGTCTTTCTCAAATGAACTATCACCAAATGGTCGGAATTTGGGTGTCTTTTTACGGTTTTATACTTAGTTTTTTGCGTCCAATTTTCGTCACCGGAATTTTTTTTCAGACCTGATTTAATTTCTACCACAATGCTTCTATATGTGATATAAGATTGTTCATGCTGTCTTTCTCGAATGAACTATCACCAAATGGTCGGAATTTGAGTGCCTTTTTACGGTTTTATACTTAGTTTTAGGCGCCCAATTTTCGTCACCGGAAAATTATTTCAGAATCGGACGAATTTCTACCACAGTGATTCTATATGTGATATAAGATTGTTCATGTGGTCTTTCTCAAATGAACTATCACCAGATGGTCGGAATTGGGTGTCTTTTACGGTTTTATACTTAGTTTTTGCGTCCAATTTTCGTCACCGAAAATTATTTCAGACCCATTTAATTTCTACCACAGTGCTTCTATATATGATATAAGATTATTCACGCGGTCTTTCTCGAATGAACTATCACCAAATGGTCGGAATTTGGGTGTCTTTTACGCTTTTATACTTAGTTTTGTGCGCCCAATTTTCGTCACCTAAAATTATTTCAGACCGGATTTAATTTCTACCACAAGATTTCTATATGTGATATAAGATTGTTCATGTGGTCTTTCTTGAATGAACCATCACCAAATGGTCGGAATGTGGGTGTCTTTTTACGGTTATATACTTAGTTTTAGGCGTCAATTTTCACACCTAATTTTTTTCTAATCTGACGAATTTCTACCACAATGCTTCTATATGTGATATAAGATTGTTCATGTGGTCTTTCTTGAATGAACCATCACCAAATGTCGGAATTTGGGTGTCTTTTTACGGTTTTATACTTCGTTTTAGGCGTCCAATTTTCGCCACCTAAAATTATTTCAGACCTGACGAATTTCTACCACGGTGCTTCTATATGTGATATAAGATTGTTCATGCGGTCTTTCTCGAATGAACCATCACCAAATGGTCGGAATTGGGTGTCTTTTACGGTTTTATACTTAGTTTTGTGCGCCAATTTTCACACTGAAAATTATTTCAGACCTGATTTAATTTCTACCACGTGCTTCTATATGTGATATAAGATTATTCACGCGGTCTTTCTCGAATGAACTATCACCAAATGGTCGGAATTTGAGTGCCTTTTCACGGTTTTATACTTAGTTTTGTGCGCCCAATTTTCGTCACCTAAAATTATTTCAGACCTGACGAGTTTCTACCATAGTGCTTCTATATGTGATATAAGATTGTTCATGCGGTCTTTCTTGAATGAACCATCACCAAATGTTCGGAATTTGGGTGTCTTTTTACGGTTGTATACTGAGTTTTGTGCGCCAATTTTCACACGAAAAATTATTTCAGAATCGGACGAATTTCTACCACAGTGCTTCTATATGTGATATAAGATTATTCACGCGGTCTTTCTCGAATGAACTATCACCAAATGGTCGGAATTTGAGTGCCTTTTTTTCGGTTTTATACTTAGTTTTGTGCGCCCAATTTTCGTCACCGGAAAATTATTTCAGAATCGGACGAATTTCTACCATAGTGCTTCTATATGTGATATAAGATTGTTCATGCGGTCTTTCTTGAATGAACCATCATGGGTGTCTTTTTACGGTTTTATACTTAGTTTTAGGCGCCCAATTTTCGTCACCGGAAAATTATTTCAGAATCGGACGAATTTCTACCACAGTGATTCTATATGTGATATAAGATTGTTCATGTGGTCTTTCTCAAATGAACCATCACCAAATGGTCGGAATTTGGGTGTCTTTTTACGGTTTTATACTTAGTTTTGTGCGCCCAATTTTCGTCACCGGAAAATTATTTCAGAATCGGACGAATTTCTACCACAGTGCTTCTATATGTGATATAAGATTATTCACGCGGTCTTTCTCGAATGAACTATCACCAAATGGTCGGAATTTGAGTGCCTTTTCACGGTTTTATACTTAGTTTTGTGCGCCCAATTTTCGTCACCGGAAAATTATTTCAGAATCGGACGAGTTTCTACCATAGTGCTTCTATATGTGATATAAGATTGTTCATGCGGTCTTTCTTGAATGAACCATCACCAAATGTTCGGAATTTGGGTGTCTTTTTACGGTTTTATACTTAGTTTTGTGCGCCCAATTTTCGTCACCGGAAAATTATTTCAGAATCGGACGAATTTCTACCACAGTGCTTCTATATGTGATATAAGATTATTCACGCGGTCTTTCTCGAATGAACTATCACCAAATGGTCGGAATTTGAGTGCCTTTTTACGGTTTTATACTTAGTTTTGTGCGCCCAATTTTCGTCACCGGAAAATTATTTCAGACCCATTTAATTTCTACCATAGTGCTTCTATATGTGATATAAGATTGTTCATGCGGTCTTTCTTGAATGAACCATCACCAAATGTTCGGAATTTGGGTGTCTTTTTACGGTTTTATACTTAGTTTTAGGCGCCCAATTTTCGTCACCGGAAAATTATTTCAGAATCGGACGAATTTCTACCACAGTGATTCTATATGTGATATAAGATTGTTCATGTGGTCTTTCTCAAATGAACCATCACCAAATGGTCGGAATTTGGGTGTCTTTTTACGGTTTTATACTTAGTTTTGTGCGCCCAATTTTCGTCACCGGAAAATTATTTCAGAATCGGATTTAATTTCTACCACGGTGCTTCTATATGTGATATAAGATTATTCACGCGGTCTTTCTCGAATGAACTATCACCAAATGGTCGGAATTTGAGTGCCTTTTACGGTTTTATACTTAGTTTTGTGCGCCCAATTTTCGTCACCTAAAAATTATTTGAGACCGGACGAATTTCTACCATAGTGCTTCTATATGTGATATAAGATTGTTCATGCGGTCTTTCTTGAATGAACCATCACCAAATGTTCGGAATTGGGTGTCTTTTACGGTTTTATACTTAGTTTTAGGCATCCAATTTTCGTCACCTAAAATTATTTCAGACCGGACGAATTTCTACCACAATGCTTATATATGTGATATAAGATTGTTCATGCTGTAGTTGTTGAATGAACCATCACCTAATGGTCGGAATTTGGGTGTCTTTTACGGTTTTATACTTAGTTTTAGGCGCCCAATTTTCACACCGGAAAATTATTTCAGACCTGATTAATTTCTACCACGGTGCTTCTATATGTGATATAAGATTATTCACGCGGTCTTTCTCGAATGAACTATCACCAAATGGTCGGAATTTGAGTGCCTTTTTACGGTTTTATACTTAGTTTTGTGAGACCAATTTTCGTCACCTAAAATTATTTCAGACCGGACGAGTTTCTACCATAGTGCTTCTATATGTGATATAAGATTGTTCATGCGGTCTTTCTTGAATGAACCATCACCAAATGTTCGAATTTGGGTGTCTTTTACGATTATAAACTTTGTTTTAGGCATCTAATTTTCGTCACCGAAAATTATTTCAGACCTGATTTAATTTCTACCACAATGCTTCTATATGTGATATAAGATTGTTCATGCGGTCTTTCTTGAATGAACTATCATCAAATGGTCGGAATTTGGGTGTCTTTTACGCTTTATACTTAGTTTTAGGCCCAATTTTCGTCACCTAATTTTTTTAATCGCACGAATTTCTACCACAATGCTTCTATTTGTGATATAAGATTGTTCATGCGGTCTTTCTTGAATGAACCATCACCAAATGTCGAATTTGGGTCTTTTTACGATTATATACTTAGTTTTAGGCATCCAATTTTCGTCACCGAAAATTATTTCAGACCGGACGAATTTCTACCATAGTGCTTCTATATGTGATATAAGATTGTTCATGCGGTCTTTCTTGAATGAACTATCACCAAATGGTCGAATTTGGGTGTCTTTTTACGGTTTTATACTTAGTTTTAGCGCCCAATTTTCGTCACCTAAAATTATTTCAGACCTGACGAATTTCTACCACGTTGCTTCTATATGTGATATAAGATTATTCACGCGGTCTTTCTCGAATGAACTATCACCAAATGGTCGGAATTTGAGTGCCTTTTACGGTTTTATACTTAGTTTTGTGCGCCAATTTTCGTCACCTAAAATTATTTCAGACCTGATTTAATTTCTACCACGTTGCTTCTATATGTGATATAAGATTGTTCATGCGGTCTTTCTCGAATGAACCATCACCAAATGTTCGGAATTGGGTGACTTTTTACGATTATATACTTAGTTTTAGCGCCCAATTTTCGTCACCGAAAATTATTTCAGACCTGATTTAATTTCTACCACAATGCTTCTATATGTGATATAAGATTGTTCATGCGGTCTTTCTTGAATGAACCATCACCAAATGGTCGGAATTGGGTGTCTTTTACGGTTTTATACTTAGTTTTAGGCCCAATTTTCGTCACCGAAAATTATTTCAGACCTGATTTAATTTCTACCACAGTGCTTCTATATGTGATATAAGATTGTTCATGTGGTCTTTCTCAAATGAACCATCACCAAATGGTCGGAATTTGGGTGTCTTTTTACGGTTTTATACTTAGTTTTGTGCGCCCAATTTTCGTCACGGAAAATTATTTCAGACCTGATTAATTTCTACCACGGTGCTTCTATATGCGATATAAGATTATTCATGCGGTCTTTCTCGAATGAACTATCACCAAATGGTCGGAATTTGAGTGCCTTTTTACGGTTTTATACTTAGTTTTGTGCGCCCAATTTTCACACCTAAAATTATTTCAGACCTGACGAATTTCTACCATAGTGCTTCTATATGTGATATAAGATTGTTCATGCGGTCTTTCTTGAATGAACCATCACCAAATGTTTGGAATTTGGGTGTCTTTTTACGATTATATACTTAGTTTTAGGCATCCAATTTTCGTCACCGGAAAATTATTTCAGAATCGGACGAATTTCTACCACAATGCTTCTATATGTGATATAAGATTGTTCATGCGGTCTTTCTTGAATGAACTATCACCAAATGGTCGGAATTTGGGTGTCTTTTACGGTTTTATACTTAGTTTTAGGCGTCCAATTTTCACACCTAAAATTATTTCAGACCTGATTTAATTTCTACCACGGTGCTTCTATATGTGATATAAGATTATTCACGCGGTCTTTCTCGAATGAACTATCACCAAATGGTCGGAATTTAGGTGCCTTTTACGGTTTTATACTTAGTTTTGTGCGCCCAATTTTCGTCACCGAAAATTATTTCGTAATCGATTTAATTTCTACCACAAGACATCTATATGTGATATAAGATTGATCATGCGGCTTTCTTGAATGAACCATCACCAAATGGTCGAATTTGGGTGTCTTTTACGGTTATATACTTAGTTTTAGGCGTCCAATTTCGTCACCGGAAAATTATTTCAGACCGGACGAATTTCTACCACAAGATTTCTATATGTGATATAAGATTGTTCATGCGGTCTTTCTTGAATGAACCATCACCAAATGTTCGAATTTGGGTGACTTTTTACGATTATATACTTAGTTTTAGGCGTCCAATTTTCACACCTAAAATTATTTCGAATCGGATTTAATTTCTACCACAATGCTTCTATATGTGATATAAGATTGTTCATGCGGTCTTTCTTGAATGAACCATCACCAAATGGTCGGAATTTGGGTGTCTTTTTACGGTTTTATACTTAGTTTTAGGCGTCCAATTTTCGTCACCGGAAAATTATTTCAGAATCGGACTAATTTCTACCACAGTGCTTCTATATGTGATATAAGATTGTTCATGCGGTCTTTCTCGAATGAACCATCACCAAATGGTCGGAATTTGGGTGTCTTTTTACGGTTTTATACTTAGTTTTGTGCGCCCAATTTTCGTCACCGGAAAATTATTTCAGAATCGGACGAATTTCTACCACAGTGCTTCTATATGCGATATAAGATTATTCATGCGGTCTTTCTCGAATGAACTATCACCAAATGGTCGGAATTTGAGTGCCTTTTTACGGTTTTATACTTAGTTTTGTGCGCCCAATTTTCGTCACCGGAAAATTATTTCAGAATCGGACGAATTTCTACCATAGTGCTTCTATATGTGATATAAGATTGTTCATGCGGTCTTTCTTGAATGAACCATCACCAAATGTTTGGAATTTGGGTGTCTTTTTACGATTATATACTTAGTTTTAGGCATCCAATTTTCGTCAGGAAAATTATTTCAGAATCGGACGAATTTCTACCACAATGCTTCTATATGTGATATAAGATTGTTCATGCGGTCTTTCTTGAATGAACTATCACCAAATGGTCGGAATTTGGGTGTCTTTTTACGGTTTTATACTTAGTTTTAGGCGTCCAATTTTCGTCACCGGAAAATTATTTCAGACCTGGATTTAATTTCTACCACGTGCTTCTATATGTGATATAAGATTATTCACGCGGTCTTTCTCGAATGAACTATCACCAAATGGTGAATTTAGGTGCCTTTTTACGGTTTTATACTTAGTTTTGTGCGCCCAATTTTCGTCACCGAAAATTATTTTAATCGATTTAATTTCTACCACAAGACATCTATATGTGATATAAGATTGATCATGCGGCTTTCTTGAATGAACCATCACCAAATGGTCGGAATTGGGTGTCTTTTACGGTTATATACTTAGTTTTAGGCGTCCAATTTTCGTCACGGAAAGTTTTTTCAGACCTGGACGAATTTCTACCACAATGCTTCTATATGTGATATAAGATTGTTCATGCGGTCTTTCTCGAATGAACTATCACCAAATGGTCGAATTTGATTGCCTTTTACGGTTTTATACTTAGTTTTGTGCGCCTAATTTTGTCACCTAAAATTATTCCAGACCGGACGAATTTCTACCACAAGATTCTATATGTGATATAAGATTGTTCATGCGGTCTTTCTTGAATGAACCATCACCAAATGTTCGAATTTGGGTGACTTTTACGATTATATACTTAGTTTTAGGCCCAATTTTCGTCACCGAAAATTATTTGAGACCGGACGAATTTCTACCACAATGCTTCTATATGTGATATAAGATTGTTCATGCGGTCTTTCTTGAATGAACCATCACCAAATGGTCGGAATTTGGGTGTCTTTTTACGGTTTTATACTTAGTTTTAGGCGTCCAATTTTCGTCACCGGAAAATTATTTCAGAATCGGACGAATTTCTACCACAATGCTTCTATATGTGATATAAGATTGTTCATGCGGTCTTTCTCGAATGAACCATCACCAAATGGTCGGAATTTGGGTGTCTTTTTACGGTTTTATACTTAGTTTTGTGCGCCCAATTTTCGTCACCGGAAAATTATTTCAGAATCGGACGAATTTCTACCACAGTGCTTCTATATGCGATATAAGATTATTCATGCGGTCTTTCTCGAATGAACTATCACCAAATGGTCGGAATTTGAGTGCCTTTTTACGGTTTTATACTTAGTTTTGTGCGCCCAATTTTCGTCACCGGAAAATTATTTCAGAATCGGACGAATTTCTACCATAGTGCTTCTATATGTGATATAAGATTGTTCATGCGGTCTTTCTTGAATGAACCATCACCAAATGTTTGGAATTTGGGTGTCTTTTTACGATTATATACTTAGTTTTAGGCATCCAATTTTCGTCACCGGAAAATTATTTCAGAATCGGACGAATTTCTACCACAATGCTTCTATATGTGATATAAGATTGTTCATGCGGTCTTTCTTGAATGAACTATCACCAAATGGTCGGAATTTGGGTGTCTTTTTACGGTTTTATACTTAGTTTTAGGCGTCCAATTTTCACACGGAAAATTATTTGAGATCGGATTTAATTTCTACCACGGTGCTTCTATATGTGATATAAGATTATTCACGCGTCTTTCTCGAATGAACTATCACCAAATGGTCGGAATTTGAGTGCCTTTTACGGTTTTATACTTAGTTTTGTGCCCAATTTTCGTCACCGGAAAATTATTTCAGACCGGACGAATTTCTACCATAGTGCTTCTATATGTGATATAAGATTGTTCATGCGGTCTTTCTAGAATGAACAATCACCAAATGTTCGAATTTGGGTGTCTTTTACGGTTTTATACTTAGTTTTAGGCATCCAATTTTCACACCGGAAAATTATTTCAGAATCGGACGAATTTCTACCACAATGCTTCTATATGTGATATAAGATTGTTCATGCTGTCTTTCTTGAATGAACCATCACCAAATGGTCGGAATTTGGGTGTCTTTTTACGGTTTTATACTTAGTTTTAGGCGTCCAATTTTCGTCACCGGAAAATTATTTCAGAATCGGACGAATTTCTACCACAGTGCTTCTATATGTGATATAAGATTATTCACGCGGTCTTTCTCGAATGAACTATCACCAAATGGTCGGAATTTGAGTGCCTTTTTACGGTTTTATACTTAGTTTTGTGCGCCCAATTTTCGTCACCGGAAAATTATTTCAGAATCGGACGAGTTTCTACCATAGTGCTTCTATATGTGATATAAGATTGTTCATGCGGTCTTTCTTGAATGAACCATCACCAAATGTTCGGAATTTGGGTGTCTTTTTACGATTATAAACTTTGTTTTAGGCATCTAATTTTCGTCACCGGAAAATTATTTCAGAATCGGACGAATTTCTACCACAATGCTTCTATATGTGATATAAGATTGTTCATGCGGTCTTTCTTGAATGAACTATCATCAAATGGTCGGAATTTGGGTGTCTTTTTACAGTTTTATACTTAGTTTTAGGCGTCCAATTTTCGTCACCGGAATTTTTTTTCAGAATCGCACGAATTTCTACCACAATGCTTCTATTTGTGATATAAGATTGTTCATGCGGTCTTTCTTGAATGAACCATCACCAAATGTCGGAATTTGGGTGTCTTTTTACGATTATATACTTAGTTTTAGGCATCCAATTTTCGTCACCGGAAAATTATTTCAGAATCGGACGAATTTCTACCATAGTGCTTCTATATGTGATATAAGATTGTTCATGCGGTCTTTCTTGAATGAACTATCACCAAATGGTCGGAATTTGGGTGTCTTTTTACGGTTTTATACTTAGTTTTAGGCGTCCAATTTTCGTCACCGGAAAATTATTTCAGAATCGGACGAATTTCTACCACAGTGCTTCTATATGTGATATAAGATTATTCACGCGGTCTTTCTCGAATGAACTATCACCAAATGGTCGGAATTTGAGTGCCTTTTTACGGTTTTATACTTAGTTTTGTGCGCCCAATTTTCGTCACCGGAAAATTATTTCAGAATCGGACGAATTTCTACCACAGTGCTTCTATATGTGATATAAGATTGTTCATGCGGTCTTTCTCGAATGAACCATCACCAAATGTTCGGAATTTGGGTGACTTTTTACGATTATATACTTAGTTTTAGGCGTCCAATTTTCGTCACCGGAAAATTATTTCAGAATCGGACGAATTTCTACCACAATGCTTCTATATGTGATATAAGATTGTTCATGCGGTCTTTCTTGAATGAACCATCACCAAATGGTCGGAATTTGGGTGTCTTTTTACGGTTTTATACTTAGTTTTAGGCGTCCAATTTTCGTCACCGGAAAATTATTTCAGAATCGGACGAATTTCTACCACAGTGCTTCTATATGTGATATAAGATTGTTCATGCGGTCTTTCTCGAATGAACCATCACCAAATGGTCGGAATTTGGGTGTCTTTTTACGGTTTTATACTTAGTTTTGTGCGCCCAATTTTCGTCACCGGAAAATTATTTCAGAATCGGACGAATTTCTACCACAAAGGTTTCTATATGCGATATAAGATTATTCATGCGGTCTTTCTCGAATGAACTATCACCAAATGGTCGGAATTTGAGTGCCTTTTTACGGTTTTATACTTAGTTTTGTGCGCCCAATTTTCGTCACCGGAAAATTATTTCAGAATCGGACGAATTTCTACCATAGTGCTTCTATATGTGATATAAGATTGTTCATGCGGTCTTTCTTGAATGAACCATCACCAAATGTTCGGAATTTGGGTGTCTTTTTACGATTATATACTTAGTTTTAGGCATCCAATTTTCGTCACCGGAAAATTATTTCAGAATCGGACGAATTTCTACCACAATGCTTCTATATGTGATATAAGATTGTTCATGCGGTCTTTCTTGAATGAACTATCACCAAATGGTCGGAATTTGGGTGTCTTTTTACGGTTTTATACTTAGTTTTAGGCGTCCAATTTTCGTCACCGGAAAATTATTTCAGACCTGATTTAATTTCTACCACAGTGCTTCTATATGTGATATAAGATTATTCACGCGGTCTTTCTCGAATGAACTATCACCAAATGGTCGGAATTTAGGTGCCTTTTTACGGTTTTATACTTAGTTTTGTGCGCCCAATTTTCGTCACCGGAAAATTATTTCAGAATCAGATTTAATTTCTACCACAGTACATCTATATGTGATATAAGATTGATCATGCGGCTTTCTTGAATGAACCATCACCAAATGGTCGGAATTTGGGTGTCTTTTTACGGTTATATACTTAGTTTTAGGCGTCCAATTTTCGTCACCGGAAAATTATTTGAGACCTGACGAATTTCTACCACAAGATTTATATGTGATATAAGATTGTTCATGCGGTCTTTCTTGAATGAACCATCACCAAATGTTCGGAATTTGGGTGACTTTTTACGATTATATACTTAGTTTTAGGCGTCCAATTTTCACACCGAAAATTATTTCAGACCGGACAATTTCTACCACAATGCTTCTATATCTGATATAAGATTGTTCATGCGGTCTTTCTTGAATGAACCAGCACCAAATGGTCGGACTTTGGGTGTCTTGTTACGGTTTTAGACTTAGTGTTAGGCGGCCAAGTTTCGTCACCGGAAAATAATTTCAGACCTGATTTAATTTCTACCACGTGCTTCTATATGTGATATAAGATTGTTCATGCGGTCTTTCTCGAATGAACCATCACCAAATGGTCGGAATTTGGGTGTCTTTTTACGGTTTTATACTTAGTTTTGTGCGCCCAATTTTCACACCGGAAAATTATTTCAGACTCGGACGAATTTCGACCACCGGGCTTCTCTATGCGATAGAAGATTATTCATGCGGTCTTTCTCGACTGAACGATCACCAACTGGTCGGAATTTGGGTGTCTTTTTCCGGTTTTAGACTTCGTTTTGTGCGCCCAATTTTCGTCACCGGAAAATTATTTCAGACCGGACGAATTTCTACCACGGTGCTTCTATATGCGATATAAGATTATTCATGCGGTCTTTCTCGAATGAACTATCACCAAATGGTCGGAATTTGAGTGCCTTTTTACGGTTTTATACTTAGTTTTGTGCGCCCAATTTTCGTCACCGGAAAATTATTTCAGACCGGACAATTTCTACCATAGTGCTTCTATATGTGATATAAGATTGTTCATGCGGTCTTTCTTGAATGAACCATCACCAAATGTTTGGAATTTGGGTGTCTTTTACGATTATATACTTAGTTTTAGGCATCCAATTTTCACACCTAAAATTATTTCAGACCGGATTTAATTTCTACCACAATGCTTCTATATGTGATATAAGATTGTTCATGCGGTCTTTCTTGAATGAACTATCACCAAATGGTCGGAATTGGGTGTCTTTTTACGGTTTTATACTTAGTTTTAGGCGTCCAATTTTCGTCACCTAAAATTATTTCAGACCGGACAATTTCTACCACAAGGTTTCTATATGTGATATAAGATTATTCACGCGGTCTTTCTCGAATGAACTATCACCAAATGGTCGGAATTTGAGTGCCTTTTTACGGTTTTATACTTAGTTTTGTGCGCCCAATTTTCGTCACCTAAAATTATTTCAGAATCGGACGAATTTCTACCATAGTGCTTCTATATGTGATATAAGATTGTTCATGCGGTCTTTCTTGAATGAACCATCACCAAATGTTCGAATTTGGGTGTCTTTTTACGGTTTTATACTTAGTTTTAGGCATCCAATTTTCGTCACCTAAAATTATTTGAGACCGGACGAATTTCTACCACAATGCTTCTATATGTGATATAAGATTGTTCATGCTGTCTTTCTTGAATGAACCATCACCAAATGGTCGGAATTGGGTGTCTTTTTACGGTTTTATACTTAGTTTTAGGCGTCCAATTTTCGTCACCTAAAATTATTTCAATCGGACGAATTTCTACCATAGTGATTCTATATGTGATATAAGATTGTTCATGTGGTCTTTCTCAAATGAACTATCACCAAATGGTCGGAATTTGGGTGTCTTTTACGGTTTTATACTTAGTTTTTGCGCCCAATTTTCGTCACCTAATTTTTTTCAGACCTGATTTAATTTCTACCACAATGCTTCTATATGTGATATAAGATTGTTCATGCTGTCTTTCTCGAATGAACTATCACCAAATGGTCGGAATTTGAGTGCCTTTTACGGTTTTATACTTAGTTTTAGGCGCCAATTTTCGTCACCGAAAATTATTTCAGACCGGACGAATTTCTACCACGGTGATTCTATATGTGATATAAGATTGTTCATGTGGTCTTTCTCAAATGAACTATCACCAAATGGTCGAATTTGGGTGTCTTTTTACGGTTTTATACTTAGTTTTTGCGTCCAATTTTCGTCACCTAAAATTATTTGAGACCTGACGAATTTCTACCACAATGCTTCTATTTGTGATATAAGATTGTTCATGCGGTCTTTCTTGAATGAACCATCACCAAATGTCGGAATTTGGGTGTCTTTTTACGATTATATACTTAGTTTTAGGCATCCAATTTTCGTCACCGGAAAATTATTTCAGACCGGAAATTTCTACCATAGTGCTTCTATATGTGATAAAAGATTGTTAATGCGGACATTCTTGAATGAACAATCACCAAATGGTCGGAATTGGGTGTCTTTTACGGTTTTATACTTAGTTTTAGGCGTCCAATTTTCGTCACCGGAAAATTATTTCAGAATCGGACGAATTTCTACCATAGTGATTCTATATGTGATATAAGATTGTTCATGTGGTCTTTCTCAAATGAACTATCACCAAATGGTCGGAATTTGGGTGTCTTTTTACGGTTTTATACTTAGTTTTAGGCGCCCAATTTTCGTCACCGGAAAATTATTTCAGAATCGGACGAATTTCTACCACAGTGATTCTATATGTGATATAAGATTGTTCATGTGGTCTTTCTCAAATGAACTATCACCAAATGGTCGGAATTTGGGTGTCTTTTTACGGTTTTATACTTAGTTTTAGGCGTCCAATTTTCGTCACCGGAAAATTATTTCAGAATCGGACGAATTTCTACCATAGTGATTCTATATGTGATATAAGATTGTTCATGTGGTCTTTCTCAAATGAACTATCACCAAATGGTCGGAATTTGGGTGTCTTTTTACGGTTTTATACTTAGTTTTTTGCGTCCAATTTTCGTCACCGGAATTTTTTTTCAGAATCGGACGAATTTCTACCACAATGCTTCTATATGTGATATAAGATTGTTCATGCTGTCTTTCTCGAATGAACTATCACCAAATGGTCGGAATTTGAGTGCCTTTTTACGGTTTTATACTTAGTTTTAGGCGCCCAATTTTCGTCACCGGAAAATTATTTCAGAATCGGACGAATTTCTACCACAGTGATTCTATATGTGATATAAGATTGTTCATGTGGTCTTTCTCAAATGAACTATCACCAAATGGTCGGAATTTGGGTGTCTTTTTACGGTTTTATACTTAGTTTTTTGCGTCCAATTTTCGTCACCGGAAAATTATTTCAGAATCGGACGAATTTCTACCACAGTGCTTCTATATATGATATAAGATTATTCACGCGGTCTTTCTCGAATGAACTATCACCAAATGGTCGGAATTTGGGTGTCTTTTTACAGTTTTATACTTAGTTTTGTGCGCCCAATTTTCACACGGAAAATTATTTGAGACCTGATTTAATTTCTACCACGGTTTCTATATGTGATATAAGATTATTCACGCGGTCTTTCTCGAATGAACTATCACCAAATGGTCGGAATTTGAGTGCCTTTTACGGTTTTATACTTAGTTTTGTGCGCCCAATTTTCACCGGAAAATTATTTGAGACCGGACGAATTTCTACCATAGTGCTTCTATATGTGATATAAGATTGTTCATGCGGTCTTTCTTGAATGAACCATCACCAAATGTTCGAATTTGGGTGTCTTTTACGGTTTTATACTTAGTTTTAGGCATCCAATTTTCACACCGAAAAATTATTTCAGACCTGACGAATTTCTACCACAATGCTTCTATATGTGATATAAGATTGTTCATGCTGTCTTTCTTGAATGAACCATCACCAAATGGTCGGAATTTGGGTGTCTTTTTACGGTTTTATACTTAGTTTTAGGCCCAATTTTCGTCACCGAAAATTATTTGAGACCGGACAATTTCTACCACGGTGATTCTATATGTGATATAAGATTGTTCATGTGGTCTTTCTCAAATGAACCATCACCAAATGGTCGGAATTTGGGTGTCTTTTTACGGTTTTATACTTAGTTTTGTGCGCCCAATTTTCGTCACCGGAAAATTATTTCAGAATCGGACGAATTTCTACCACAGTGCTTCTATATGTGATATAAGATTATTCACGCGGTCTTTCTCGAAAGAACTATCACCAAATTGTCGGAATTTGAGTGCCTTTTAACGGTTTTATACTTAGTTTTGTGCGCCCAATTTTCGTCACCGGAAAATTATTTCAGAATCGGACGAATTTCTACCATAGTGCTTCTATATGTGATATAAGATTGTTCATGCGGTCTTTCTTGAATGAACCATCACCAAATGTTCGGAATTTGGGTGTCTTTTTACGGTTTTATACTTAGTTTTAGGCATCCAATTTTCGTCACCTGAAAATAATTTCAGACCTGGACGAATTTCTACCACCATGCTGCTATATGTGATATAAGATTGTTCATGCTGTCTTTCTTGAATGAACCATCACCAAATGTCGGAATTTGGGTGTCTTTTTACGGTTTTATACTTAGTTTTAGGCGTCCAATTTTCGTCACCGGAAAATTATTTCAGAATCGGACGAATTTCTACCACAATGCTTCTATATGTGATATAAGATTGTTCATGCGGTCTTTCTTGAATGAACTATCACCAAATGGTCGGAATTTGGGTGTCTTTTTACGGTTTTATACTTAGTTTTAGGCGTCCAATTTTCGTCACGAAAATTATTTCAGAATCGGACGAATTTCTACCACAGTGCTTCTATATGTGATATAAGATTATTCACGCGGTCTTTCTCGAATGAACTATCACCAAATGGTCGGAATTTGAGTGCCTTTTTACGGTTTTATACTTAGTTTTGTGCGCCCAATTTTTGTCACCGGAAAATTATTCCAGACCGGATTTAATTTCTACCACAGTACTTCTATATGTGATATAAGATTGTTCATGCGGTCTTTCTTGAATGAACTATCACCAAATGGTCGGAATTTGGGAGACTTTTTAAGGTATTATACTTATTTTAAGCGTCCAATTTTCGTCACCGGAAAATAATTTCAGACCTGATTTAATTTCTACCACGTTGCTTCTATATATGATATAAGATTATTCACGCGGTCTTTCTCGAATGAACTATCACCAAATGGTCGGAATTTGGGTGTCTTTTTACGGTTTTACACTTAGTTTTAGGCGTCCAATTTTCACACCGAAAATTATTTGAGATCGGACGAATTTCTACCATGTGCTTCTATATGTGATATAAGTTTGTTGACGCGGTCCTTCTCGAATTAACTATCACCAAATGGTCGGAATTTGGGTGTCTTTTTTCGGTTTTATTCTTGGTTTTTGGCGTCCAATTTTCGTCACCTAATTTTTTTCAGACCTGATTTAATTTCTACCACAATGCTTCTATATGTGATATAAGATTGTTCATGCGGTCTTTCTTGAATGAACCATCACCAAATGTCGGAATTTGGGTGTCTTTTTACGGTTTTATACTTAGTTTTAGGCGCCCAATTTTCGTCACCGGAAAATTATTTCAGAATCGGACGAATTTCTACCACAGTGCTTCTATATGTGATATAAGATTGTTCATGCGGTCTTTCTTGAATGAACTATCACCAAATGGTCGGAATTTGGGTGTCTTTTTACGGTTTTATACTTAGTTTTAGGCGTCCAATTTTCGTCACCGGAAAATTATTTCAGAATCGGACGAATTTCTACCACAGTGCTTCTATATGTGATATAAGATTATTCACGCGGTCTTTCTCGAATGAACTATCACCAAATGGTCGGAATTTGGGTGTCTTTTTACGGTTTTATACTTAGTTTTGTGCGCCCAATTTTCGTCACCGGAAAATTATTTCAGAATCGGACGAATTTCTACCACAGTGCTTCTATATATGATATAAGATTATTCACGCGGTCTTTCTCGAATGAACCATCACCAAATGGTCGGAATTTGGGTGTCTTTTTACGGTTTTATACTTAGTTTTGTGCGCCCAATTTTCGTCACCGGAAAATTATTTCAGACCGGACGAATTTCTACCACGGTGCTTCTATATGTGATATAAGATTATTCACGCGGTCTTTCTCGAATGAACTATCACCAAATGGTCGGAATTTGAGTGCCTTTTTACGGTTTTATACTTAGTTTTGTGCGCCCAATTTTCGTCACCGGAAAATTATTTCAGAATCGGACGAATTTCTACCATAGTGCTTCTATATGTGATATAAGATTGTTCATGCGGTCTTTCTTGAATGAACCATCACCAAATGTTCGGAATTTGGGTGTCTTTTTACGGTTTTATACTTAGTTTTAGGCATCCAATTTTCGTCACCGGAAAATTATTTCAGACCGGATTTAATTTCTACCACAATGCTTCTATATGTGATATAAGATTGTTCATGCTGTCTTTCTTGAATGAACCATCACCAAATGGTCGGAATTGGGTGTCTTTTTACGGTTTTATACTTAGTTTTAGGCGCCCAATTTTCGTCACCGAAAATTATTTCAGACCCATTAATTTCTACCATAGTGATTCTATATGTGATATAAGATTGTTCATGTGGTCTTTCTCAAATGAACTATCACCAAATGGTCGGAATTGGGTGTCTTTTTACGGTTTTATACTTAGTTTTTGCGTCCAATTTTCACACCTAATTTTTTTCAGAATTTAATTTCTACCACAATGCTTCTATATGTGATATAAGATTGTTCATGTCTGTCTTTCTCGAATGAACTATCACCAAATGGTCGGAATTTGAGTGCCTTTTTACGGTTTTAAACTTGGTTTTAGGCGCCCAATTTTCGTCACCTAAAATTATTTCAGAATCGGACGAATTTCTACCACAGTGATTCTATATGTGATATAAGATTGTTCATGTGGTCTTTCTCAAATGAACCATCACCAAATGGTCGGAATTTGGGTGTCTTTTTACGGTTTTATACTTAGTTTTGTGCGCCCAATTTTCGTCACCGGAAAATTATTTCAGAATCGGACGAATTTCTACCACAGTGCTTCTATATGTGATATAAGATTATTCACGCGGTCTTTCTCGAATGAACTATCACCAAATGGTCGGAATTTGAGTGCCTTTTTACGGTTTTATACTTAGTTTTGTGCGCCCAATTTTCGTCACCGGAAAATTATTTCAGACCGGATTTAATTTCTACCATAGTGCTTCTATATGTGATATAAGATTGTTCATGCGGTCTTTCTTGAATGAACCATCACCAAATGTTCGGAATTTGGGTGTCTTTTTACGGTTTTATACTTAGTTTTAGGCATCCAATTTTCGTCACCGGAAAATTATTTCAGAATCGGACGAATTTCTACCACAATGCTTCTATATGTGATATAAGATTGTTCATGCTGTCTTTCTTGAATGAACCATCACCAAATGTCGGAATTTGGGTGTCTTTTTACGGTTTTATACTTAGTTTTAGGCGTCCAATTTTCGTCACCGGAAAATTATTTCAGAATCGGACGAATTTCTACCACAATGCTTCTATATGTGATATAAGATTGTTCATGCGGTCTTTCTTGAATGAACTATCACCAAATGGTCGGAATTTGGGTGTTTTTTTACGGTTTTATACTTAGTTTTAGGCGTCCAATTTTCGTCACCGGAAAATTATTTCAGAATCGGACGAATTTCTACCACAGTGCTTCTATATGTGATATAAGATTATTCACGCGGTCTTTCTCGAATGAACTATCACCAAATGGTCGGAATTTGAGTGCCTTTTTACGGTTTTATACTTAGTTTTGTGCGCCCAATTTTTGTCACCGGAAAATTATTCCAGACCGGATTTAATTTCTACCACAGTACTTCTATATGTGATATAAGATTGTTCATGCGGTCTTTCTTGAATGAACTATCACCAAATGGTCGGAATTTGGGTGTCTTTTTACGGTTTTATACTTAGTTTTAGGCGTCCAATTTTCGTCACCGGAAAATTATTTCAGAATCGGACGAATTTCTACCACAGTGCTTCTATATATGATATAAGATTATTCACGCGGTCTTTCTCGAATGAACTATCACCAAATGGTCGGAATTTGGGTGTCTTTTTACGGTTTTACACTTAGTTTTAGGCGTCCAATTTTCGTCACCGGAAAATTATTTCAGAATCGGACGAATTTCTACCACAGTGCTTCTATATGTGATATAAGATTGTTCATGCGGTCTTTCTTGAATGAACTATCACCAAATGGTCGGAATTTGGGTGTCTTTTTACGGTTTTATACTTAGTTTTAGGCGTCCAATTTTCGTCACCGGAATTTTTTTTCAGAATCGGACGAATTTCTACCACAATGCTTCTATATGTGATATAAGATTGTTCATGCGGTCTTTCTTGAATGAACCATCACCAAATGTCGGAATTTGGGTGTCTTTTTACGGTTTTATACTTAGTTTTAGGCGCCCAATTTTCGTCACCGGAAAATTATTTCAGAATCGGACGAATTTCTACCACAGTGCTTCTATATGTGATATAAGATTGTTCATGCGGTCTTTCTTGAATGAACTATCACCAAATGGTCGGAATTTGGGTGTCTTTTTACGGTTTTATACTTAGTTTTAGGCGTCCAATTTTCGTCACCGGAAAATTATTTCAGACCGGATTTAATTTCTACCACAAAGGTTTCTATATGTGATATAAGATTATTCACGCGGTCTTTCTCGAATGAACTATCACCAAATGGTCGGAATTTGGGTGTCTTTTTACGGTTTTATACTTAGTTTTGTGCGCCCAATTTTCGTCACCGGAAAATTATTTCAGAATCGGACGAATTTCTACCATAGTGCTTCTATATGTGATATAAGATTGTTCATGCGGTCTTTCTTGAATGAACCATCACCAAATGTTCGGAATTTGGGTGTCTTTTTACGATTATATACTTAGTTTTAGGCATCCAATTTTCGTCACCGGAAAATTATTTCAGAATCGGACGAATTTCTACCACAATGCTTCTATATGTGATATAAGATTGTTCATGCGGTCTTTCTTGAATGAACTATCACCAAATGGTCGGAATTTGGGTGTCTTTTTACGGTTTTATACTTAGTTTTAGGCGTCCAATTTTCGTCACCGGAATTTTTTTTCAGAATCGGACGAATTTCTACCACAATGCTTCTATATGTGATATAAGATTGTTCATGCGGTCTTTCTTGAATGAACCATCACCAAATGTCGGAATTTGGGTGTCTTTTTACGGTTTTATACTTAGTTTTAGGCGCCCAATTTTCACACCTAAAATTATTTCAGAATCGGACGAATTTCTACCACAGTGCTTCTATATGTGATATAAGATTGTTCATGTGGTCTTTCTCAAATGAACCATCACCAAATGGTCGGAATTTGGGTGTCTTTTTACGGTTTTATACTTAGTTTTGTGCGCCCAATTTTCGTCACCGGAAAATTATTTCAGAATCGGACGAATTTCTACCACAGTGCTTCTATATATGATATAAGATTATTCACGCGGTCTTTCTCGAATGAACTATCACCAAATGGTCGGAATTTGGGTGTCTTTTTAAGGTTTTAAACTTAGTTTTAGGCCCAATTTTCGTCACCGAAAATTATTTTAATCGGACGAATTTCTACCACAGTGCTTCTATATGTGATATAAGATTGTTCATGCGGTCTTTCTTGAATGAACCATCACCAAATGTTCGGAATTTGGGTGTCTTTTTACGATTATATACTTAGTTTTAGGCATCCAATTTTCGTCACCGGAAAATTATTTGAGACCGGATTTAATTTCTACCACAATGCTTCTATATGTGATATAAGATTGTTCATGCGGTCTTTCTTGAATGAACTATCACCAAATGGTCGGAATTTGGGTGTCTTTTTACGGTTTTATACTTAGTTTTAGGCGTCCAATTTTCGTCACCGGAAAATTATTTCAGAATCGGACGAATTTCTACCACAGTGCTTCTATATGTGATATAAGATTATTCACGCGGTCTTTCTCGAATGAACTATCACCAAATGGTCGGAATTTGAGTGCCTTTTTACGGTTTTATACTTAGTTTTGTGCGCCCAATTTTCGTCACCGGAAAATTATTTCAGACCGGATTTAATTTCTACCACAGTACATCTATATGTGATATAAGATTGATCATGCGGTCTTTCTTGAATGAACCATCACCAAATGGTCGGAATTTGGGTGTCTTTTTACGGTTATATACTTAGTTTTAGGCGTCCAATTTTCGTCACCGGATATTTTTTTCAGAATCGGACGAATTTCTACCACAATGCTTCTATATGTGATATAAGATTGTTCATGCGGTCTTTCTCGAATGAACTATCACCAAATGGTCGGAATTTCAGTGCCTTTTTACGGTTATATACTTAGTTTTAGGCATCCAATTTTTGTCACCGGAAAATTATTCCAGAATCGGACGAATTTCTACCACAGTACTTCTATATGTGATATAAGATTGTTCATGCGGTCTTTCTTGAATGAACTATCACCAAATGGTCGGAATTTGGGTGTCTTTTTACGGTTTTATACTTAGTTTTAGGCGTCCAATTTTCGTCACCGGAAAATTATTTCAGAATCGGACGAATTTCTACCACAGTGCTTCTATATATGATATAAGATTATTCACGCGGTCTTTCTCGAATGAACCATCACCAAATGGTCGGAATTTGGGTGTCTTTTTACGGTTTTATACTTAGTTTTGTGCGCCCAATTTTCGTCACCGGAAAATTATTTCAGAATCGGACGAATTTCTACCACAGTGCTTCTATATATGATATAAGATTATTCACGCGGTCTTTCTCGAATGAACCATCACCAAATGGTCGGAATTTGGGTGTCTTTTTACGGTTTTATACTTAGTTTTGTGCGCCCAATTTTCGTCACCGGAAAATTATTTCAGAATCGGACGAATTTCTACCACAGTGCTTCTATATGTGATATAAGATTATTCACGCGGTCTTTCTCGAATGAACTATCACCAAATGGTCGGAATTTGAGTGCCTTTTTACGGTTTTATACTTAGTTTTGTGCGCCCAATTTTCGTCACCGGAAAATTATTTCAGAATCGGACGAATTTCTACCATAGTGCTTCTATATGTGATATAAGATTGTTCATGCGGTCTTTCTTGAATGAACCATCACCAAATGTTCGGAATTTGGGTGTCTTTTTACGGTTTTATACTTAGTTTTAGGCATCCAATTTTCGTCACCGGAAAATTATTTCAGAATCGGACGAATTTCTACCACAATGCTTCTATATGTGATATAAGATTGTTCATGCTGTCTTTCTTGAATGAACCATCACCAAATGGTCGGAATTTGGGTGTCTTTTTACGGTTTTATACTTAGTTTTAGGCGTCCAATTTTCGTCACCGGAAAATTATTTCAGACCCATTTAATTTCTACCATAGTGATTCTATATGTGATATAAGATTGTTCATGTGGTCTTTCTCAAATGAACTATCACCAAATGGTCGGAATTTGGGTGTCTTTTTACGGTTTTATACTTAGTTTTTTGCGTCCAATTTTCGTCACCGGAATTTTTTTTCAGAATCGGACGAATTTCTACCACAATGCTTCTATATGTGATATAAGATTGTTCATGCTGTCTTTCTCGAATGAACTATCACCAAATGGTCGGAATTTGAGTGCCTTTTTACGGTTTTATACTTAGTTTTAGGCGCCCAATTTTCGTCACCGGAAAATTATTTCAGAATCGGACGAATTTCTACCACAGTGATTCTATATGTGATATAAGATTGTTCATGTGGTCTTTCTCAAATGAACCATCACCAAATGGTCGGAATTTGGGTGTCTTTTTACGGTTTTATACTTAGTTTTGTGCGCCCAATTTTCGTCACCGGAAAATTATTTCAGAATCGGACGAATTTCTACCACAGTGCTTCTATATGTGATATAAGATTATTCACGCGGTCTTTCTCGAATGAACTATCACCAAATGGTCGGAATTTGAGTGCCTTTTTACGGTTTTATACTTAGTTTTGTGCGCCCAATTTTCGTCACCGGAAAATTATTTCAGAATCGGACGAATTTCTACCATAGTGCTTCTATATGTGATATAAGATTGTTCATGCGGTCTTTCTTGAATGAACCATCACCAAATGTTCGGAATTTGGGTGTCTTTTTACGGTTTTATACTTAGTTTTAGGCATCCAATTTTCGTCACCGGAAAATTATTTCAGAATCGGACGAATTTCTACCACAATGCTTCTATATGTGATATAAGATTGTTCATGCTGTCTTTCTTGAATGAACCATCACCAAATGTCGGAATTTGGGTGTCTTTTTACGGTTTTATACTTAGTTTTAGGCGTCCAATTTTCGTCACCGGAAAATTATTTCAGACCGGATTTAATTTCTACCACTATGCTTCTCTATGCGATATACGAATGTTCATGCGGTCTTTCTTGAATGAACTATCACCAAATGGTCGGAATTTGGGTGTTTTTTTTACGGTTTTATACTTAGTTTTAGGCGTCCAATTTTCGTCACCGGAAAATTATTTCAGACCTGACGAATTTCTACCACGGTGCTTCTATATGTGATATAAGATTATTCACGCGGTCTTTCTCGAATGAACTATCACCAAATGGTCGGAATTTGTGTTCCTTTTTACGGTTTTATACTTAGTTTTGTGCGCCTAATTTTTGTCACCTAAAATTATTCCAGACGGACGAATTTCTACCACAAGATTTCTATATGTGATATAAGATTGTTCATGCGGTCTTTCTTGAATGAACTATCACCAAATGGTCGGAATTGGGTGTCTTTTTACGGTTTTATACTTAGTTTTAGGCGCCCAATTTTCGTCACCGGAAAATTATTTCAGACCTGATTTAATTTCTACCACGTTGCTTCTATATCTGATATAAGATTATTCACGCGGTCTTTCTCGAATGAACTATCACCAAATGGTCGGAATTTGGGTGTCTATTTACGGTTTTACACTTAGTTTTAGGCGTCCAATTTTCGTCACCGGAAAATTATTTCAGAATCGGACGAATTTCTACCACAGTGCTTCTATATGTGATATAAGATTGTTCATGCGGTCTTTCTTGAATGAACTATCACCAAATGGTCGGAATTTGGGTGTCTTTTTACGGTTTTATACTTAGTTTTAGGCGTCCAATTTTCGTCACCGGAATTTTTTTTCAGAATCGGACGAATTTCTACCACAATGCTTCTATATGTGATATAAGATTGTTCATGCGGTCTTTCTTGAATGAACCATCACCAAATGTCGGAATTTGGGTGTCTTTTTACGGTTTTATACTTAGTTTTAGGCGCCCAATTTTCACCGAAAATTATTTCGAATCGGACGAATTTCTACCACAAGGTTTCTATATGTGATATAAGATTGTTCATGCGGTCTTTCTTGAATGAACTATCACCAAATGGTCGGAATTGGGTGTCTTTTTACGGTTTTATACTTAGTTTTAGGCCCAATTTTCACACCGGAAAATTATTTCAGAATCGGACGAATTTCTACCACAGTGCTTCTATATGTGATATAAGATTATTCACGCGGTCTTTCTCGAATGAACTATCACCAAATGGTCGGAATTTGGGTGTCTTTTTACGGTTTTATACTTAGTTTTGTGCGCCCAATTTTCGTCACCGGAAAATTATTTCAGAATCGGACGAATTTCTACCACAGTGCTTCTATATATGATATAAGATTATTCACGCGGTCTTTCTCGAATGAACTATCACCAAATGGTCGGAATTTGGGTGTCTTTTTACGGTTTTACACTTAGTTTTAGGCGTCCAATTTTCGTCACCGGAAAATTATTTCAGAATCGGACGAATTTCTACCACAGTGCTTCTATATGTGATATAAGATTGTTCATGCGGTCTTTCTTGAATGAACCATCACCAAATGTTCGGAATTTGGGTGTCTTTTTACGATTATATACTTAGTTTTAGGCATCCAATTTTCGTCACCGGAAAATTATTTCAGATCGGATTTAATTTCTACCACAGTGCTTCTATATGTGATATAAGATTGTTCATGCGGTCTTTCTTGAATGAACTATCACCAAATGGTCGGAATTTGGGTGTCTTTTTACGGTTTTATACTTAGTTTTAGGCGTCCAATTTTCGTCACCGGAAAATTATTTCAGAATCGGACGAATTTCTACCACAGTGCTTCTATATGTGATATAAGATTATTCACGCGGTCTTTCTCGAATGAACTATCACCAAATGGTCGGAATTTGAGTGCCTTTTTACGGTTTTATACTTAGTTTTGTGCGCCCAATTTTCGTCACCTAAAATTATTTCAGACCGGACGAATTTCTACCACAAGACATCTATATGTGATATAAGATTGATCATGCGGTCTTTCTTGAATGAACCATCACCAAATGGTCGGAATTTGGGTGTCTTTTTACGGTTATATACTTAGTTTTAGGCGTCCAATTTTCGTCACCGGATATTTTTTTCAGAATCGGACGAATTTCTACCACAATGCTTCTATATGTGATATAAGATTGTTCATGCGGTCTTTCTCGAATGAACTATCACCAAATGGTCGGAATTTCAGTGCCTTTTTACGGTTATATACTTAGTTTTAGGCATCCAATTTTTGTCACCGGAAAATTATTCCAGAATCGGACGAATTTCTACCACAGTACTTCTATATGTGATATAAGATTGTTCATGCGGTCTTTCTTGAATGAACTATCACCAAATGGTCGGAATTTGGGTGTCTTTTTACGGTTTTATACTTAGTTTTAGGCGTCCAATTTTCGTCACCGGAAAATTATTTCAGAATCGGACGAATTTCTACCACAGTGCTTCTATATATGATATAAGATTATTCACGCGGTCTTTCTCGAATGAACTATCACCAAATGGTCGGAATTTGGGTGTCTTTTTACGGTTTTACACTTAGTTTTAGGCGTCCAATTTTCGTCACCGGAAAATTATTTCAGAATCGGACGAATTTCTACCACAGTGCTTCTATATGTGATATAAGATTGTTCATGCGGTCTTTCTCGAATGAACCATCACCAAATGGTCGGAATTTGGGTGTCTTTTTACGGTTTTATACTTAGTTTTAGGCGTCTAATTTTCGTCACCGGAATTTTTTTTCAGAATCGGACGAATTTCTACCACAATGCTTCTATATGTGATATAAGATTGTTCATGCGGTCTTTCTTGAATGAACCATCACCAAATGTCGGAATTTGGGTGTCTTTTTACGGTTTTATACTTAGTTTTCGGCGCCCAATTTTCGTCACCGGAAAATTATTTCAGAATCGGACGAATTTCTACCACAGTGCTTCTATATGTGATATAAGATTGTTCATGTGGTCTTTCTCAAATGAACCATCACCAAATGGTCGGAATTTGGGTGTCTTTTTACGGTTTTATACTTAGTTTTGTGCGCCCAATTTTCGTCACCGGAAAATTATTTCAGAATCGGACGAATTTCTACCATAGTGCTTCTATATGTGATATAAGATTGTTCATGCGGTCTTTCTTGAATGAACCATCACCAAATGTTCGGAATTTGGGTGTCTTTTTACGATTATATACTTAGTTTTAGGCATCCAATTTTCGTCACCGGAAAATTATTTCAGAATCGGACGAATTTCTACAACAATGCTTCTATATGTGATATAAGATTGTTCATGCGGTCTTTCTTGAATGAACTATCACCAAATGGTCGGAATTTGGGTGTCTTTTTACGGTTTTATACTTAGTTTTAGGCGTCCAATTTTCGTCACCGGAAAATTATTTCAGAATCGGACGAATTTCTACCACAGTGCTTCTATATGTGATATAAGATTATTCACGCGGTCTTTCTCAAATGAACCGTCACCAAATGGTCGGAATTTGGGTGTCTTTTTACGATTTTATACTTAGTTTTGTGCGCCCAATTTTCGTCACCGGAAAATTATTTCAGAATCGATTTAATTTCTACCACAAGGCTTCTATATGTGATATAAGATTATACACGCGGTCTTTCACCAATGAACTATCACCAAATGGTCGGAATTTGAGTGCCTTTTTACGGTTTTATACTTAGTTTTGTGCGCCCAATTTTCGTCACCGGAAAATTATTTCAGAATCGGACGAATTTCTACCATAGTGCTTCTATATGTGATATAAGATTGTTCATGCGGTCTTTCTTGAATGAACCATCACCAAATGTTCGGAATTTGGGTGTCTTTTTACGATTATATACTTAGTTTTAGGCATCCAATTTTCGTCACCGGAAAATTATTTCAGAATCGGACGAATTTCTACCACAATGCTTCTATATGTGATATAAGATTGTTCATGCGGTCTTTCTTGAATGAACTATCACCAAATGGTCGGAATTTGGGTGTCTTTTTACGGTTTTATACTTAGTTTTAGGCGTCCAATTTTCGTCACCGGAAAATTATTTCAGAATCGGACGAATTTCTACCACAGTGCTTCTATATGTGATATAAGATTATTCACGCGGTCTTTCTCGAATGAACTATCACCAAATGGTCGGAATTTAGGTGCCTTTTTACGGTTTTATACTTAGTTTTGTGCGCCCAATTTTCGTCACCGGAAAATTATTTCAGAATCAGACGAATTTCTACCACAGTACATCTATATGTGATATAAGATTGATCATGCGGCTTTCTTGAATGAACCATCACCAAATGGTCGGAATTTGGGTGTCTTTTTACGGTTATATACTTAGTTTTAGGCGTCCAATTTTCGTCACCGGAAAGTTTTTTCAGAATCGGACGAATTTCTACCACAATGCTTCTATATGTGATATAAGATTGTTCATGCGGTCTTTCTCGAATGAACTATCACCAAATGGTCGGAATTTCAGTGCCTTTTTACGGTTTTATACTTAGTTTTGTGCGCCCAATTTTTGTCACCGGAAAATTATTCCAGAATCGGACGAATTTCTACCACAGTACTTCTATATGTGATATAAGATTGTTCATGCGGTCTTTCTTGAATGAACCATCACCAAATGTTCGGAATTTGGGTGACTTTTTACGATTATATACTTAGTTTTAGGCGTCCAATTTTCGTCACCGGAAAATTATTTCAGAATCGGACGAATTTCTACCACAATGCTTCTATATGTGATATAAGATTGTTCATGCGGTCTTTCTTGAATGAACCATCACCAAATGGTCGGAATTTGGGTGTCTTTTTACGGTTTTATACTTAGTTTTAGGCGTCCAATTTTCGTCACCGGAAAATTATTTCAGAATCGGACGAATTTCTACCACAGTGCTTCTATATGTGATATAAGATTGTTCATGCGGTCTTTCTCGAATGAACCATCACCAAATGGTCGGAATTTGGGTGTCTTTTTACGGTTTTATACTTAGTTTTGTGCGCCCAATTTTCGTCACCGGAAAATTATTTCAGAATCGGACGAATTTCTACCACAGTGCTTCTATATGCGATATAAGATTATTCATGCGGTCTTTCTCGAATGAACTATCACCAAATGGTCGGAATTTGAGTGCCTTTTTACGGTTTTATACTTAGTTTTGTGCGCCCAATTTTCGTCACCGGAAAATTATTTCAGAATCGGACGAATTTCTACCATAGTGCTTCTATATGTGATATAAGATTGTTCATGCGGTCTTTCTTGAATGAACCATCACCAAATGTTTGGAATTTGGGTGTCTTTTTACGATTATATACTTAGTTTTAGGCATCCAATTTTCGTCACCGGAAAATTATTTGAGACCTGATTTAATTTCTACCACAATGCTTCTATATGTGATATAAGATTGTTCATGCGGTCTTTCTTGAATGAACTATCACCAAATGGTCGGAATTTGGGTGTCTTTTTACGGTTTTATACTTAGTTTTTTGCGTCCAATTTTCGTCACCGGAAAATTATTTCAGACCTGATTTAATTTCTACCACAGTGCTTCTATATATGATATAAGATTATTCACGCGGTCTTTCTCGAATGAACTATCACCAAATGGTCGGAATTTGGGTGTCTTTTTACAGTTTTATACTTAGTTTTGTGCGCCCAATTTTCGTCACCGGAAAATTATTTCAGAATCGGACGAATTTCTACCACAGTACTTCTATATGTGATATAAGATTGTTCATGTGGTCTTTCTTGAATGAACCATCACCAAATGGTCGGAATGTGGGTGTCTTTTTACGGTTATATACTTAGTTTTAGGCGTCCAATTTTCGTCACCGGAAATTTTTTTCGACCTGATTTAATTTCTACCACAATGCTTCTATATGTGATATAAGATTGTTCATGTGGTCTTTCTTGAATGAACCATCACCAAATGTCGGAATTTGGGTGTCTTTTTACGGTTTTATACTTAGTTTTAGGCGTCCAATTTTCGTCACCGGAAAATTATTTCAGAATCGGACGAATTTCTACCACAGTGCTTCTATATGTGATATAAGATTGTTCATGCGGTCTTTCTCGAATGAACCATCACCAAATGGTCGGAATTTGGGTGTCTTTTTACGGTTTTATACTTAGTTTTGTGCGCCCAATTTTCGTCACCGGAAAATTATTTCAGAATCGGACGAATTTCTACCACAGTGCTTCTATATGCGATATAAGATTATTCACGCGGTCTTTCTCGAATGAACTATCACCAAATGGTCGGAATTTGAGTGCCTTTTTACAGTTTTATACTTAGTTTTGTGCGCCCAATTTTCGTCACCGGAAAATTATTTCAGAATCGGACGAATTTCTACCATAGTGCTTCTATATGTGATATAAGATTGTTCATGCGGTCTTTCTTTAATGAACCATCACCAATGTTTGGAATTTGGGTGTCTTTTTACGATTATATACTTAGTTTTAGGCATCCAATTTTCGTCACCGAAAAATTATTTCAGAATCGGACGAATTTCTACCACAATGCTTCTATATGTGATATAAGATTGTTCATGCGGTCTTTCTCGAATGAACTATCACCAAATGGTCGGAATTTGGGTGTCTTTTTACAGTTTTATACTTAGTTTTGTGCGCCCAATTTTCGTCACCGGAAAATTATTTCAGAATCGGACGAATTTCTACCATAGTGCTTCTATATGTGATATAAGATTGTTCATGCGGCTTTCTTGAATGAACCATCACCAAATGTTTGGAATTTGGGTGTCTTTTTACGATTATATACTTAGTTTTAGGCATCCAATTTTCGTCACTGGAAAATTATTTCAGAATCGGACGAATTTCTACCACAGTGCTTTTATATGTGATATAAGATTGTTCATGTGGTCTTTCTCAAATGAACCATCACCAAATGGTCGGAATTTGGGTGTCTTTTTACGGTTTTATACTTAGTTTTGTGCGCCCAATTTTCGTCACCGGAAAATTATTTCAGAATCGGACGAATTTCTACCACAGTACTTCTATATGTGATATAAGATTGTTCATGTGGTCTTTCTTGAATGAACCATCACCAAATGGTCGGAATGTGGGTGTCTTTTTACGGTTATATACTTAGTTTTAGGCGTCCAATTTTCGTCACCGGAATTTTTTTTCAGAATCGGACGAATTTCTACCACAATGCTTCTATATGTGATATAAGATTGTTCATGCGGTCTTTCTTGAATGAACCATCACCAAATGTCGGAATTTGGGTGTCTTTTTACGGTTTTATACTTAGTTTTAGGCGCCCAATTTTCGTCACCGGAAAATTATTTCAGAATCGGACGAATTTCTACCACAGTGCTTCTATATGTGATATAAGATTGTTCATGCGGTCTTTCTCAAATGAACCATCACCAAATGGTCGGAATTTGGGTGTCTTTTTACGATTTTATACTTAGTTTTGTGCGCCCAATTTTCGTCACCGGAAAATTATTTCAGAATCGGACGAATTTCTACCACAGTGCTTCTATATGTGATATAAGATTATTCACGCGGTCTTTCTCGAATGAACTATCACCAAATGGTCGGAATTTGAGTGCCTTTTTACGGTTTTATACTTAGTTTTGTGCGCCCAATTTTCGTCACTGGAAAATTATTTCAGAATCGGACGAATTTCTACCATAGTGCTTCTATATGTGATATAAGATTGTTCATGCGGTCTTTCTCAAATGAACCATCACCAAATGGTCGGAATTTGGGTGTCTTTTTACGATTTTATACTTAGTTTTGTAATACCCGTAATTTTTGTTCCCCGGAAATTTTCTATTTATGGCGGAAGTCTATTTTGACGACTTGCTTGGGACCGTTTCGTCATCCTGAGAATGATTAATTCTACACTTTTTGTCATCCGAGTTCGTTTCGGTATCGTTCTGTTGAATTCCGTGTTCTTTAGCGACTTTTCCACGTATGAGTTCGACTTTGTTAGATCACCATTAATTTTTGGTAACTCCAAAAATTCTAAATCTTTGCAATATTATAGAGCATCGAGTTAGCTTTCCAATGGTTCAAACGGTGAGTCAATCGGAGTCCGGACGAGAGAGTTATGGTCGTTTTAACTCACCCGCTCGTTATTGGCCGATCACTGCCGGCCGAACTCGGCCGTGTCGTCCGACACGGCCCGTGCTGCATTTCGTCCCGAAATGCCAAGTCTTCGCCTCAGGACCCGACCGTGTCGTCTGGCATGGCCGAGTCGAACTCTTCCGGATAGGCCAGAACCGACTGCCCAGACGCCCGACCGTGTTCCAGGACACGGTCGAGTCATGCCGAGTCGCTGTCGGACGGGTCACTATCGGAAGGCCCCTCCGCGCCGCGACCGTGTCTAGCTGGACACGGTCGAGTCCATGCCGGACAGCTGCGCGCCACGACCGTGTCAGGCGGACACGGTCGAGTTTGTCAGCCTATTTAAGGCCCAGCAGTCGTTTTTTTTCGCCATTCTTCACCTTCTTCTTCTCCTCTTCCGCAGCTGGGCGTGTTCTAAGCTTGAAGCCATGTTGTTTAACAACATATCCATGGAGTTCTTTGGGTTATATCATCAATCGTTCGTCCGATATCATCCCTTGATCCATCGAATCAAGGTTAGATCTTTAGAACCCTACTTTTGGTAAAATTGGGGGTTTTCACGTTTTTGTCCGATTCGTTCTGTTTTGTCGATTAATTCATGATGAATATGATTAATCTTGTTGGTATTCTTAGTTTCCCTACGGACTCATGGTATATTTCGTGATTTTTACGGAATCGAGAGGGTTTGGTTGTGGTCCGCCCTCGTTGTTGTTTATATACGAATATACATGAATCGTAGGCGAGTTTCGGGAGTCTCTTCGTGTAATTTGAGTATGGATAATTAATTGTCATATTCCTTGCGAATCGCTTAGGTGCCTAAGCGCGTTCTCGACCTACCGAACTCATACTTTTCCTCCGTTCGATTTCTCGATGTCTCAAAGGCAAGTATACATTTATGATTATACGTTCTCGACTTTGAAAGTATGAAATATTGATGGTATGATTATTTCTAGCCACTCCGGACGGGCCTATGGTCCTCTCGAGGGTTTCGTAGCCTCCGTGCGATTCCATGGTTGATATGAACGAACCGCTTTCTACGGCATTCATATGAAATAATGTTGGCATGTAATGAACGAACCGTTTTGACGGCATTCCTACATGTAACGGCGTATGATATGAACGAACCGTTTCTACGGCATTCACATACGTCATGAGATTTTAGTTATTCCGGAATACTAGTCTTAAATTGATGAATTGACGGATATTGATGAATTGACGGATTACATTTACTTTATTGTCGAGAAGTATGATGTTTCATATTGTTATACTTGCACTAGCTATTCGACGGCTAACCCCTTTATGGGGGAAATACGTTTCATGTATTTCAGGTTCCAGGAGAGCGGACAGGCGGGTACCGGGTCGGCATGAAGATGATGGGCAAGTGTGATACTGTGTCTTGTCTCCAGTTATCTCTTTTGGTTTCTTCCATTCAGTGTTGTTGTACTGGAATGGATTTTGAAATACTCGAGTATTGTATTTCAGTTTCCTTGATGTTCCGGCCTTTGTTGCCGAGGTATTGATTTGTGCAGTGATGTATATGGTTTCATTGTTTATGGTTTTGAATACCATTTGTATCGTCTTTCTTTCTATTGTATGTAGACCTTATCGGTCAAGTTTATAGTTCCGCGTATGTTTAGCCTTGTGGGTCCCACGGCGGGGCTCACGGCGCTGTAATATACCCTGAATAACTTGGGGGTGTTACAGAATATGGTATCAGAGCTTAGGTTTATGGATACCTAGGCTGTCGGTCTTTTGGGTCGATTGAGTCGGCATTTGCCCACAGTATCACTACTCTGCCATCATCACAGTGCGACCGGTACTTGTAAGTCCTCTCACTTTTCTTGTATTTTATTTCTTAATCGTTTCGTTTATAGCTTGGTAATCTTGGGAATTGGTCACTTCGAGAATGTGCGATTTGGATTATACTTACGCACGTATGTGCCCTTCAGAATGTTGGCTGAAAGTAGGAAGAATCGTGGCTGTGATCACGGACGTGAACCCTTCCTTGAGATTTTGTTAAATTGCTAATTGCGATATTGGTGTGTAACGGTATTATGTTGAGACTTTGTTTAGGAGTCGCATGCTAGTATCACGGGAGATCTTCGTCTTCACAGACCTGTAAGTATGTTGTTCGGATTATTCGAAAATTCTTGGTTATCTTGGTGATTTTGGATTTTCCGTTGAAATGTTATTTGTGCGAGTGATTGCAAGTTTCGAGGACGAAACTTATTTTTAAGGGGGGTAGAGTGTAATACCCCGATTTTTCGGATTTTTTTTTTTTTTTCGTTTATATATTGGATATCGTGGATGGTTAATTATGCTCGAGGACGTTGTGAACATTTGATAATGTTATTGAATTGAGTATATGTATTGATTTTGCCGTATGCTCGTATTTGGTATGTCATGACTTTGGACAAGAATTGTTGAAATTGGCTAAGTATAGAATTATTACGTACGTTAATAAGGCGAGATTACGTACGTAAGATTGACATGGTTACGTACGTTATGACTAAGGTATTACGTACGTAACGAAGGCATCGGACAGAACCGAGTCCTGGTCGGCAGGTGGGACCTGCTTTCGCAACTTTCGGCGGAGGATGTTGACAGTGAGTCAACGACATGTTACGACGTTATACAGACGTGTTACGACGTAACACAACCATTGTATCAAGCAAGTCAACCGGTATATTACGACGTTATATGGTATGGGTTACGACGTAATGGATCGCACGGAATGAGACAAAGGAGTTGGTTACGACGTTATGGATTTTGGATTACGACGTTAAAGTTGTTACGTACGTTAAGAAAGGACACCTACGTAATGAGAGTGCAATTTATATATTGAAGTGTTGCCTTTCATTTCTCTCACGATCCTTTGAGATATTTCTCTCCAAAACTCGTCCCTCTTCACTTTTAAGAGTGTTCTAAACACTTTTAACATGATTGTGAGCTTGGAATCATGGAATTAGAGCTTGGTTATGGAACTATTGTTGATTCTTGAAGTGATTTCTTGTGTTATCCATATTCTATGAGGTTTATGTTGAAGGAAGATAATGATATGCTTTGAATATGTTGATTATGATTATGGAATCATAGAGATCTTGATGTTCTTGAGGCCATATGATGACTATGATGATTTAATGATTCTTGGAATGGAGTTCAATTATTCTTTCTTCGTGGTTCGTCCAAACAAGGTAATCCTCATATCCCTTTGATAGTGGCTCATTTTTTTTCTTTTTGGATTACTACTTGGGAGGGAGTATGTTGGGAATCGTGTATTTTGATGTTCGTCTTATTTCAATGAAAATGCATAAATTGGACTGTACTTTTATCCGCTGCGTGAGTATTTTTGAAATGGATTTTGGTATTTTGCCAACTGAAATTTTATTTTGTAAAACCGATTCCCTAAACTGAGTTTTTGGCATTTTAACCTTGGTCATTTTGACGGTATTTGGAAAATGATTTTTTTTTAGTATTTGAAAAATATTACCGTCATCGGTCTTTTGGCATTTTTGGAATGACGTGGAAATGGTGCTTAGCCTGGTAAATCCTTGTGAGAAGGGTTTACGGCGTGTAATATTTCCAGGAGGATCTGGGGTGTTACAATTATGGTATCATGTGATAATGTTATACGAGATTTATTGGAATTGTAATAAGAGATTTCGGATGTTGATATGATTATTGAGATCTTCTTCATATAGTGATAAGGGTTTTGTTGCGATTCTTGAGATTGTATGAATGACATGATGAAGAAAATGGTAACATGGAGATATATACCTCGGAGATGTTGTTCTGAACGTGATTTCGGATATTTCATGTTCTTGAAGAACTCTTGAATTATACGAAGTGATGAAATTTTTTTTTAGAAGTGTTGATGTTTTGAAAATGAATATGGAATATTCATATCTAGAGCTAAACTATGTGTTGGAAATAATATTCGTATAGGAATACGAATGTGATTATGAGTTTGATGAGACTATTATTCATCTCTGAATTTGGAAGCCCATACGTATGGAGCAAATATTCAAATCGAATGATTGGATTGTTTGATAACCTTTTTAATATGATTATCTATTGTTTTGAACCAGTCGGATGATTCGAATTGATGACGGTCATAAGTAAATTTTAACGATGGATTTACAAGAAGGGAACCTTGTCAATTCGTATTTAAGAATTGAGTTTGGAACATTTAGACCCTTATTATTGGTCCGAATTGGTTGCTGTTATGATCATCATATTTCGACTCGTATTGTGGACAGGATTTGTAAGTGTCTGAGTTGGATTGTTCAGACTATGATTAGTCGAGATATGGTAAAACGATTGAGTTCGTGGTTTGGTGGTATTGATATTGGTCGTCATCGAACCGGTTGATTATCAATCCTTCGTTTTACAATAAGGTATGATGTTTGATCGTGAATTATGACTGTTGTGTTGCGGTTAAGGTTGAAGGGTTCGTAGATTAACTTGGTCGAGACTGAGGGAATTCGTAAGACGAAATCAACTAAATTGATAACAGTACGTTGTATTGATATCGAGACAAGTTTTATACTCGTACTAATCAATGAGACTAATGTTATCGTGTAGGCATACGATTGTGTGTATCATTTTGGGACTTGGCCTCTTTATGATTGTATTGATATCAAGGGATTGGTTGACACGACGCCGTCGGCAAATTATGCCAAATGTTACTGTTGTTTGTAAAAGGCCGGTTCGAGGTATTGCGATACTTGTTGGTTAAGTCGCTGTCGATTGCCGGTTCGCGGTATCGACGTATCGATTGTGATTGTGATGGATGCTCCATTGAGATATTGTGGTGATCGTCGTCATTGATATCGGTGTTTTTCTATTAAATATTATATTAACCGATTAGAGACGTTTGATATATCCTTTTATCATCTCCGTTCGGTGGTCGGTTTAAGACACCGGGACATTTATTCTATCGTATCATTGATTATCGATTGACCGTTCTAAGGTAATCGAGGTATTGAATTGGGATTATCGAAGATAATTCCCATCCGTTGTCGAAGATACTCTCATCCGTTGTATCGTTGTTATCGATTGGCCATTCTACGGTAATCGAAGCATTGAATTGGGACTGTCGAGGATAGTTCCATCCGTTGAATTATTATTGCCGTGTTGGCCGACTCAAGGCAGCACACTATTATTCTTGTGAACTCGGTAATTTTGTGATCGTTGAGAGTTGAGGATTTCCCGAACTGTTGTGTTGTGATCGTTGCTCGTGTTAATTGGTCCTTAGGGATTTTGATCCGAGGATGGTTGTTTCGAATATTGTCGGTCGTGTCGATCTTTCATTATTCGTGTGTCATCGTTCACTTGGTGAGTCGTATGATCCATATTGGATGTTTTATCCCTTGAGTTTCGTTGTCATGTTGTATCGTGGCATATCCGGAATCATGTCTGCGTGCCGATTGGTTATGTGTAGGATTTTTAGCCAGGCACTCGGTGGTCATGCGTGGATATTTCCGCATTGGACCGTGCACACGATGTAACACCCCCAAAACCGTATGGGAATATTACACGCCGTAAACCCTTTCCGCAAGGATCTACCAGGCTAAACGTCCATAAACAACCAAATGCTTGCCCGGCCAGGGTCAAACAATATAATAATACAGACCGTTAAGGTCACTTACACATAAACACACAGACCGATGAGGTCACACAACTCTATCAACAGGACTGACTAACAACATTACCCACACAGGGTTCGAAATACAATACAACGGAAGACTGAATCAACTCTAACAATACAAATAAACTCTACCAACTCTCAACTCTTGATTAGTATCGCAGCTCGTCATCCCCTTGTGCCAATCCTATGATCGCCTCCCGAACTCGCATGTACCGGACGCAAAACAGACATCCACCCCCGAATACTGGGGTTAGTAAAACTCCACCGCTTTACTAGTGCAAGTATCAAACCATACGAAATGTAACAAGCAAATAGCAACTACGAATTTAATACGGAAATCAATTATCAAAATGTTCTAGAAGTTTTAGAATTTCGAACTCAAGTAAGAGATATTTGAAAAGGAACACATCATCTCGGGGATTTTTAAAGCGTAAATTCTTTTGGATCTCGAGTCCCAATTTACAAAACCCTTTTCGTAAACAATAGGCCTTAGCCCGATTCTCGCTTTCAAAGCATACTAAATAATATATCATTATGAGTCCGAGATCCATATTTAAAATGTTACCCGAACAATCATGCTACATGATCATTGTTCGTACACATCATGTACCGAACTCCAGAGGCCTCGACGGACCTTACCAGACCACACATTGTTCGTACACATCATGTACCGAACTCCGAGGCCTCAACGGACCCTACCCGCCACACACATCGCTCGTACACATCATGTACCGAACTCCGAGGCCTCAACGGACCCTACCCGCCACAACATCGTTCGTACACATCATGTACCGAACTCCGAGGCCTCGCTGACCCTACCGGATCACACACCTTGTCCGTACACGTCATGTACCGGACTCCGCAGGCCTCGCTGACCCTACCGGATCACACACTTTGTTCGTACACATCATGTACCGAACTCCGAGGCCTCGTCGTAACCTACCGAACACACACACATCGACACGACACAATTCATAATCATTAAATGTCAAGCCATTCCACATTACACTGAAATGTTCAATCAAGTATGTAAATCAAAACAACACAAATATCATGATCATCACAACGACTCTTAACCAACATAACACACATTCGGTACACAATACATTGAACAACCACGTGTACAACCATCTCATATGTACATCGCAATCCTGCACAAATGGCACGACGCCTAACACGGATACCAATATATCACTATTATCACAAAGCCTTCAAATTTCGGAAAACACAACCAACTCAAACGGAACATATTTACGGAGGCAAGCAAAATCGTCATACATATCATACGTAATTACTAGTCACAAGATACAAGTCGTATAATAAGATACTTGCCTTAATAACCGCTACCAAATGTTCCGAAGAACACCGTTCGACCGGGAAGCTCGACTCAAGGAGACAACGAACGGAAGGGTTCCGACTCGAGTTCTTCACAAGAATTCGACCCTGATTCGCTCGATCAAAGGATGTTATAGGATGGATGATTGATGATATGAACTCCAAAACTTCATGGATTTGTTGACAAACAACATCTCTCCATGATAGGAACAACCCCAGCCGCGGAAGAGAAGTAGAAGGTGAGAAAAATGGCGAAAAACGATCATTGGCCTTAAATAGCCGCACAGTGCCGCGGCCTGGGGGAGTGTGCCGCGCACAGCCCAAAAATGGCTCCCGGTGGTGGCGGTGTCATGCCGCCCAAGGCAGCCGCGGCACCCTAAGATCGGTTTTGTAATACCGGTTGAGAATTCATTTATTTTCACTCAAGAACTATCACTCTAATTTTTTTCACTCATTTATAATCATTCATCAGTCATGATTCATTCATTTGCGTTCATTTGGCATGTTGTAACCGTGTATCAGTTACCGATCGTCATTTCATCTCCGTTTGAGTGTCGGAACGGGAGTATTATCATTATCATCGTGATTGGTAGTCTTGTGCTGGAAGTATCATTTCTGGCATGTGTTAGACTTGTTCATTTTCGCATTCGTCGGGTATGTCGGATCATCCATCAGTCGTAGCGAGGTATCGGAACCATCGGATTTTTTTCACCTTGGCCAGCCTTGAGTTACGGCCGTAAGGTACTGGGATACGGCCGTAAGTTCAGCGGGTACGGCCGTAAGGCTGACCGGTTACGGCCGTACGTGGTCCAGCAGGCTGCCCAGGCATTTTGGCCGAAGGCGAGTTACGGCCGTAAGGAGGGTTAGTTACGGCCGTAAGTGGTGTTCGTAAGTTTCAGGTGTTGTCGACCAAGGGTGACTTACGGCCGTAAGGGTTGCGGCATACGGCCGTAAGCCGAGGAAGGTACGGCCGTAAGGCTTGGCCGGATACGGCCGTACGCTGCAGACAAGGTGTCTGATCATTTTCGACGAAGAGGGCTTACGCCCGTAAGTTTGGCCGGTTACGGCCAGATCATCCGAGTTACGGCCGTAAGGTGTGCGGTTACGGCCGTAAGGGTGTCGACGGATGTTTTTGACGTAGCGGGTTACGCCTGTAACTCAGAACGGTTACGGCCGTAAGTCTCGGGCAAAGCTTTGACGGCCGAAGTTACGGCCGCATTTAGTTGGCGATTACGGCCGTAAGGCCGTTGACTGGAATGTTACGGCCGTAAGAGGGCCGAGTTACGGCCGTAACTTCCGGCAGATTTAAGGACTCCTACGACATTTTTACTCATTTTCATCCTCTCTTCATTTTGTTAGAAAGAGAGACTTGAGGGAGGGATTTTGTCATCATCAATCACTTGTGTGTTCGGATTTCATCATCTTGATTCATTGGAAAGCTTGGATAGTCGATTTTTACACGTTTTCATCGAATCGAATTGGTTGGATCTTCAAGAGGTAAACTCTTCAACACCTCGATTTTGATTCTATGTTGAGATATGATGTTTTGGACGTTATAATCATGTTATATGAAGGGACATGTATATGATTATGAGTTTATATAAGGATCCATCGATTATTGAGGGATTATTCAAGAACACTTTGAATATTGGGTTGAAATTGGGGTTTTCGATTAATTGTCGTTATAATCACGTTTTCGGATATTCATTTGGATTATTGATAGTATTCATGAGGTTTTGTGGGTTTGAATCATTCATGGGAAGTTGGTTTCGATGTAATTGAGTTTTGGTTGTAAACAATTGGAGATTGTTTACAACGCGTTGTTTTAATGCCCCAATGAGTTTCGGGTATTGTTGTATCGACTTTTGAGTTGGTTGTGATCATGCTTGATTCGTATTAAGAGAATTGTTGGTATTTGTGTTGTTCAAGGTTGTTCAAGCGCCGATAATTTCATTAAGGACGTTGATCGTGGAAGTACCTTCTCGCCTTCGGTTTGAGGCAAGTTTTATACTTGTACTAGTCAATGAGCTAATGTCATCATGTATGTGTATAGATGTGTTGTATCATTCCGAGACTTAGTCTCTTCATGATTCATTGATATCAAGAGATCGTTCGATACGATACCTTCCAGCAATTTTGCCAAATGTCATTGTTGTTCGTTAACGGCCGATTCAAGGCATTGTATTACTCATCATTAATGTCATTGTCGATAGCCGGTTCATGTATCGATGTATCGATTGTTGTTCATATAGATGTCAATCTAAAACATCGTTGAAATCATTGTTATTCTGTTGGAGTTGTCATTAAAACCGTATTGGCCTATTAAAGGCATTAGCGTCTTCATTTCTCATCTTCGCCGATTTGAACCGATTAAAGGTGCCGAGGTATCCTTCATATTACTCTTCTCGATTTGCCGTTCTAAGGTAATCAAAACACTCAATCATTCATGGAATCATCCGCATCTTATCGTGTTGGCCGACTCAAGGTAGCACACTATCAATCTCACGAATTCGGTAATCTACGAATCGTTGTCATTTGTGATTTATTATATTTTTGGAGGCTAGTCTCGGCTAGTGCTTATTATGGGTAAGCTTGGGGCTTGAACCTTCGCGGTTGGCTTCCCAACACCTACAACTTAGTAGGTCACGGTCGTGTTTATGATCTTATGGGTAAGCTTGGGGCTTGAACCTTCGCGGTTGGCTTCCCAACACCTACAACTTAGTAGGTCACGGTCGTGTTTATGATCTTATGGGTAAGCTTGGGGCTTGAACCTTCGCGGTTGGCTTCCCAACACCTACAACTTAGTAGGTCACGGTCGCGTTTATGACCTTATGGGTAAGTTTGGGGCTTGAACCTTCGCGGTTGGCTTCCCAACACCTACAACTCAAGAGGTCACGGTCGTGGTTATGACCTTATTAGCCCTCATTAACTATAGCTTCGGGTCGTTAGGTTTCAAGTGTTTATGATATTTGGTAACTTCCATGAATGACTTTCGTGCCTTTTGTAATGTCTTGGTATTTTCATTGGAGCCTTTGGGCATTATGATTCATATTAAATTCGGCCTGGTTTGGTTCATGTTGTTTAATTCATTGTGGTATTCTGATTATGATTCGCCGTTGGGCATTTATGTTCTAACCTCGTCGAATGTATTACTAGTATGCCGTGGGCATAGTATTTCACGAATGCTCGGTTCTTACCTTGGTTTGTGAGCATCTCGTATTATTATCATTATTGTACCGTTTCATTCTGCCTTTGGATACATATCATGTTATACCTGTATTTGATGTTCATTATCTGGATGACTGACCCCGTGGGGGCGGAACATGTTTTTCATGTTTTAGGTGCTTGCGAGGAGAGAGTTGAGACATAGGGGCATGACGATGGCAACGAGGCATTCGAGCGATACTAGTCCGAGTTGTTCATGTTGGTCAGTCGGTTGGAGTGTTCTTCAGTTGTCAGTCATTGTCATTATGTATTACCCGAGCGGATGCTCGTGAATGTTGTATTTTTACCCTTGGCCATGTAGGCCCATTGTTGTCGTTGAAATTCCTTATCGGAATATTGTGTCGGATATCATGGTAGGGACTATGATTTTCCCTTGTTGTTTAATTTAATGTATTTTAGTCATGTTCGCCTGGTGGATCTCCTGGCGTGGGGTCCACGGCACTGTAATAACCCAATAGGATTTGGGGGTGTTACAGAAATGGTATCAGAGATTTGGGTTGTGAAATACCCTGAGATGTGAGTTATGTGGTCCTACCGATGCGGTAGTAGAGGGATTGTCAGGTTATGACAATCTAGTCAGTCAGGTTTTGTGAGTCGTAATATTAGTGCGACTGCACGAGTCATTCATTCATCGAGTCGCCGCTGAAGACTAGTATCGCGAGACCTCGAAGCTTCGTATGACCTGTGTAAGGACTCGATCCTCTTTGTGTTCATACCTTCATCATTTCATAAATTGTTCATGCTTTGCTGAAACCTATATGTGATATTAGTGTTATGATTGATTCATGACTAATTGTTTTGGAGCACGTGTGACTTGTGTAAGCATTAAGGATCAACTCATTTATCAGTTAATAATTCTCAATCATCATTTTGATCTCATCACTCGCTTAATTCGTTCCTCACTCACCAATTCATTCCTTACTCACCAATATCATCACTCGATAATTCATCCATCACTCGCTTAATTCATTCCTCACTCACCAATATCATCATTCGTATAATTCATCCACCACTCGCTTAATTCATTCCTCACTACCAATATCATCACTCGATAATTCATCCATCACTCGCTTAATTCATTCCTCACTACCAATATCATCATTCGATAATTCATCCACCACTCGCTTAATTCATTCCTCACTACCAATATCATCACTCGATAATTCATCCATCACTCGCTTAATTCATTCCTCACTCACCAATATCATTACTCGGATAATTCATTCATCACCGCTTAATTCATTTATCACTCACCAATATCATCACTCGATAATTCATTCATCACTCACCAATTTCATCGTTCGGTTAATTCATTCATCACTCGATCGATCTCATTATTCAGCTTAATTCATTAATCATTCACCCATCTCACGGTTCGGCTTGTTGATTTTGAGGATCGAATTTTCAACCTTGTTAACTTGTTCAAGGTAATCATTTCGGGAATTTCATCAGGCAATCATGTTACCTTATTTGATGTTTCATACGATCTTATCATACTCTGACGTAAGGTCGACGATCATTTCATTAAATCATTAATGCATTCATTGTGCGAAAGCGTGTATGCTCATTATTGTCACCCTATAACGTAATCATAATGCGATATTCATGCGGAATCTATAATCATCATGTGACTTTCCTACTTCAGTATGGATAGAGTCACGCGAGGACGCAGGGGAAGAGGCCGCGGTGCGGGCCGGAACCCGGGATCTCGTGTGCATGCCCACACGAACGCGAGGGATATCATTAATTCATCAAATAGCGAGGCTACTCATTCATCAGCAGATAATCATTCACTGTCAGGGAGTCGTACCCGAGAGGCATCTCACTCAAGGTGTTCGGGTTGATCCATTCATATTTATGCAGGCATGATGGCCTGATGACTCGATGACGCGGATAGTGGAGACCATGCAGACCTCGATGGTTCGTGGTCCACCGCAACAGGGATGCAGTGCCATTTCATGGACAGATCGAGGAGTGAATCAGATTGTTGGCGATATCTCTCGTCGATGCCGCCTACTTTTGAGGGTTCGTGAACCAGTGATATTGTTCATTGGCTCGAGCATTTTGATAAACTCTTCGACATGGTTCAAGGTCCTAAGAGAGTAAAGTGGCGATGTGACTTATTACTTGAGTAAGGGCGCTTATTCGTGGTGGCTTTCCGTGAAACCCATCGATCGTGATTGTATTTGGAGCGAGTTCAAGACTCTCATGTTAGAGAGGTATTACCCGCTCCACTTCGTGAAGCCAAGTTGTCAAGTTTTGAACCCCGAACTGGCCGAGGACGAGGGTGTTATTGTCATTGCCGAGAAGTTTCAGGACTACTTCAGTTTGCTTCGTCAATTATCCGTATCGAGGCGGATAAAATTAAGTATTTTAGCAAGAGGCTAAATCCATGATTGAGGATGCAATTGTTCAATTACAATTGTAATTCACTTAGTGAGTTCATCGGGAAGGCTCTTGGAGCAGAGCTTTTGATCAAGGAGCTTACTAAGAAGCATCCTTCGGTTTCTTGGTGAGAGGACTAGAATGCCTCATTGCTCGTGAGGGACATCGGACCCGACATCCAAGGGATCATTTGCTAGTCGTCTTCGTGACGGAGGGAGCGTCCTCTTCCAAGGCCACGAGTTCGACCGTTGTTTGCTTTAATCGTGATGTAATAGACATCGCAGCACTAAAGGCTCGATGCAGGCCGTTATCTGCTTCCTGTGTGGGAGACATGGACACCTTCAGAAATACTGCAGGAGTTCTGGTGCCGGTAGATCTCGAAAGGGTTCACAAGCCTCGAGGGATTTTGTTACTCCAACCCGTACTTCATTCAAGGGGCCCTATCAGGCTTCGAGAGCCCGAGGTAAGGACATTCATCACCAGTTTTGAGCAAGTTAATTCTTGCTCGGTAGGAGGATAATCATTCATTTCATTGTCGTTCATTCATTCATATAATTCATTCATCATATATATCAATCATGTTGAGACTCATAATTATCGATTAATCATTCAATTCACGAAGAACGACGGTTCTAATCACTTCAGGGAACTATCACTCATGACGTTAATAATTCACCTTGGTGAGTCATTCTAAATCCTTGACGGATTTGTAGTCATTTATCATTCATCATTCATTTTTGTCACTTTCATTCTCGTGACCTTCTGAGATCATAGTTAGCGGCGAGTTCATCGTCGGATATACCTTAAATCGTTGAGATAGAGGAGATCGATGTTATGGAAGGATAGCGATGTTGGGTACATTTGAGATGTAACCTTGTTTTTGGATGACTGTGTTAATCTATCCGTAGTAATGTATCGTATTTGTGGATCATTTATTGTTGATCTATTTTATTATGATCATATTCGAGAATCTTGAGATTTGGGTCATTTGTTGAGAATTCGCCCCTTTAGAAATCGCTTCACCGTGGATTCGAGACGTCAAGTCTTGGGGACTTGGGCGTGCGATTGATTTGGTCCCGAGGACTAGATGTGCATTATTGTTTTCAGATCAAGATGGATAGTTCATATCCAGAGTCGTTCACCCTTAGTTTCGAGGACGAAACTCTTTTAAGGGGGGGAGTATGTAATACCCGGTTGAGAATTCATTTATTTTCACTCAGTAACTATCACTCAGAATTGTTTTCACTGATTTTTAATCATTCATCACCATGATTCATTCATTTGCGTTCATTTGGCATGTTGTAACCGTGTATCGCTTACCGATCGTCATTTCATCTCCGCTTTGAGTGTCGAACGGGAGTATTATCATTATCATCGTGATTGGTAGTCTTGTGCTGGAAGTATCATTTCTGGCATGTGTTAGACTTGTTCATTTTCGCATTCGTCGGGTATGTCGGATCATCCATCAGTCGTAGCGAGGTATCGGAACCATCGGATTTTTTTTCACCTTGGCCAGCCTTGAGTTACGGCCGTAAGGTACTGGGATACGGCCGTAAGTTCAGCGGGTACGGCCGTAGTGCCGACCGTTACGGCCGTACGTGGTCCAAAGAGCGCCTGCATTTTGGCCGAAGGCGAGTTACGGCCGTAAGGAGGATTAGTTACGGCCGTAAGTGGTGTTCGTAAGTTTCAGGTGTTGTCGACCAAGGGTGACTTACGGCCGTAAGGGTTGCGGCATACGGCCGTAAGCCGAGGAAGGTACGGCCGTAAGGCTTGGCCGGATACGGCCGTACGCTGCAGACAAGGTGTCTGATCATTTTCGACGAAGAGGGCTTACGCCCGTAAGTTTGGCCGGTTACGGCCGTATCATCCGAGTTACGGCCGTAAGGTGTGCGGTTACGGCCGTAAGGGTGTCGACGGATGTTTTTGACGTAGGCGGGTTACGCCCGTAACTCAGGAACGGTTACGGCCGTAAGTCTGTCGGCAGGCTTTCGGACGAAGCCGAGTTACGGCCGTACGAGTTGGCCGGTTACGGCCGTAAGGCCGTTGACCTGGAATGTTACGGCCGTAAGAGGGCCGAGTTACGGCCGTAACTTCCAGCAGTATTTAAGGACTCGGCCGGGACATTTTTACTCATTTTCATCCTCTCTTCATTTTGTTCCGAAAGAGAGACTTGAGGGAGGGATTTTGTCATCATCAATCACTTGTGTGTTCGGATTTCATCATCTTGATTCATTGGAAAGCTTGGATAGTCGATTTTTACACGTTTTCATCGAATCGAATTGGTTGGATCTTCAAGAGGTAAACTCTTCAACACCTTGGATTTTGATTCTATGTTGAGATATGATGTTTTGGACGTTATAATCATGTTATATGAAGGGACATGTATATGATTATGAGTTTATATAAGGATCCATTGGATTATTGAGGGATTATTCAAGAACACTTTGAATATCGGGTTGAAATTGGGGGTTTTCGATTAATTGTCGTTATAATCACGTTTTCGGATATTCATTTGGATTATTGATAGTATTCATGAGGTTTTGTGGGTTTGAATCATTCATGGGAAGTTGGTTTCGGATGTAATTGAGTTTTGGTTGTAAACAATTGGAGATTGTTTACAACGCGTTTGTTTTAATGCCCCAATGAGTTTCGGGTATTGTTGTATCGACTTTTGAGTTGGTTGTGATCATGCTTGATTCGTGTATTAAGAGAATTGTTGGTATTTGTGTTGTTCAAGGTTGTTCGAGCGGCCGATAATTTCATTAAGGACGTTGATCGTGGAAGTACCTTCTCGCCTTCGGTTTGAGGCAAGTTTTATACTTGTACTAGTCAATGAGCTAATGTCATCATGTATGTGTATAGATGTGTTGTATCATTCCGAGACTTAGTCTCTTCATGATTCATTGATATCAAGAGATCGTTCGATACGATACCTTCCGGCAATTTTGCCAAATGTCATTGTTGTTCGTTAACGGCCGATTCAAGGCATTGTATTACTCATCATTAATGTCATTGTCGATAGCCGGTTCGCGTTATCGATGTATCGATTGTTGTTCATATAGATGTCAATCTAAAACATCGTTGAAATCATTGTTATTCCTGTTGGAGTTGTCATTAAAACTGTATTGGCCTATTAAAGGCATTAGCGTCTTCATTTCTCATCTTCGTCGACGGTAACCGATTAAAGGTGCCGAGGTATCCTTCATATTACTCTTCTCGATTTGCCGTTCTAAGGTAATCGAAACACTCAATCATTCATGGAATCATCCGCTGCATCATTGTTATCGTGTTGGCCGACTCAAGGTAGCACACTATCAATCTCACGAATTCGGTAATCTACGAATCGTTGTCATTTGTGATTTATTATATTTTTGGAGGCTAGTCTCGGCTAATGCTTATTATGGGTAAGCTTGGGGCTTGAACCTTCGCGGTTGGCTTCCCAACACCTACAACTTAGTAGGTCACGGTCGTGTTTATGATCTTATGGGTAAGCTTGGGGCTTGAACCTTCGCGGTTGGCTTCCCAACACCTACAACTTAGTAGGTCACGGTCGTGTTTATGATCTTATGGGTAAGCTTGGGGCTTGAACCTTCGCGGTTGGCTTCCCAACACCTACAACTTAGTAGGTCACGGTCGCGTTTATGACCTTATGGGTAAGTTTGGGGCTTGAACCTTCGCGGTTGGCTTCCCAACACCTACAACTCAGTAGGTCACGGTCGTGGTTATGACCTTATTAGCCCTCATTAACTATAGCTTCGGGCTGTTCCGGTTTCAAGTGTTTATGATATTTGGTAACTTCCGCTGAATGACTTTCAGGCCTTTTGTAATGTCTTGGTATTTTCATTGGAGCCTTTGGGCATTATGATTCATATTAAATTCAGTTCTGGTTTGGTTCATGTTGTTTAATTCATTGTGGTATTCTGTGATTATGATTCGCCGTTGGGCATTTATGTTCTAACCTGTCGAACAGGTATTACTAGTATGCCGTGGGCATAGTATTTCACGAATGCTCGGTTCTTACCTTGGTTTGTGAGCATCTCGTATTATTATCATTATTGTACCGTTTCATTCAGCCTTTGGATACATATCATGTTATACCTGTATTTGATGTTCATTATCTGGATGACTGACCCCGTGGGGGCGGAACATGTTTTTCATGTTTTAGGTGCTTGCGAGGAGAGAGTTGAGACATAGGGGCATGACGATGGCAACGAGGCATTCGAACGATACTAGTCCGAGTTGCTCATGTTGGTCAGTCGGTTGGAGTGTTCTTCAGTTGTCAGTCATTGTCATTATGTATTACCCGAGCGGATGCTCGTGAATGTTGTATTTTTTTACCCTTGGCCATGTAGGCCCATTGTTGTCGTTGAAATTCCTTATCGGAATATTGTGTCGGATATCATGGTAGGGACTATGATTTTCCCTTGTTGTTTAATTTAATGTATTTTAGTCATGTTCGCCTGGTGGATCTCCTGGCGTGGGGTCCACGGCACTGTAATAACCCAATAGGATTTGGGGGTGTTACAGGTTTGGCCGAAAAATGCCACAGAGTGTGCCGCGCCTCGCCAAAGATGTGCCGCGCCCTACGGTGCGGCTGCTCGCCGGAAGTCGCTGAGCACTACCGGCCGTGACTCGCCGAGCCGCCGAGCACCGCCGGCCGTGACTCGGCAAGACTGCCCTGGGCCCAGATTGCCGGCCATGTCGGCCGGCCAACTCCGACGGCCCGAACGACTCCCGAAACCCGAACTCGAATACGAATCGATGATACGGTTACAACGTATCGCAAAGACGAATCTAAGAGCTAAGAGAACACACAATTCCGACCAACCGAAGGCTCGAATCCGACAACTAAGTAATTACCCAAAACTTTGGGAAATTACGAAAATGGCCCAAAACGTCCGAAAATCACGATACGCGATCGAAACAAAAAACCAAAGCTTGCAAGAAGAATAATAAAATTAAATGATCTTACGAGAAACTCAAACAACAGCTTTGGACGAGATTCGCAAGAATCGAACTCAAGTGCGAAAAGCGTCTAAAAAGCTCGAAACTCAAGAAACGATACCAAACGAACTCGGATGACAAAAAGTGCAGAATTAATCATTCTCGAAATGACGAAACGGTCATGAGCGAGTCGTCAAAACGGACTTTCTCCGAAAAAAAGAAATTACCGGAAATCGAAATTACGGGTATTACATTCTACCCTCCTTAAAAGAAGTTTCGTCCCGAAACTTAAAACAAGTAGGGAGAAGCAATATCCACTGTCAGGAAGACTCGACGAGATACACAAAAACCGAAAACTCGCGCCCAACGGCGAAACGCTGCAAGAAACGCCAAAAGACATACGGCGTGAAAACACGCTCCACGACGACCAACACAATGCCACCGACTAAGATTCAAAACAATAACGAGAAATTAACGTCACATCACATGCACACATTTAATCAAAGAAACGCACGCGACAACAAGCCGCACCCGACTAAAACGGCTATGCGAAAGAAACAAATAGAATAACACGATAGAAATCACTCCGATACTCATCAACAAGAAAATGTCCGACGTCAAAATACAAATAATTTCAAGATAACTAAAATGAGAATACCGGATATTACATTCTATCACACAAAAAATAAGTTTCGCCCAAACTTAAACTAAGGTTATCACGGATACGAAACAAAATATAACGACACATAATAAAATACCATGCTCATGACCTCGTGGTCCACTGACACGCCTCCGCAGGTTCAACAACTAAACGGGAACTTACACAAAACAAAATATCATTCAACAAGTTCCAAATGTAAAAGCGTCACAGAAACATCTCTACAAAGCGAAACAATCCGTGTAGCGAGCACCAAAACACCATCACTAGACATTCTCGCCCTCCTAAGTAGGAATAGAATCCGGTCCCTTATCATCTCAAAGAACAATCTCGTAAGATCAACTCGATGCCCTCGTGTCCACAATTATAACAAGTCACCGGCGGTTTCTTACAATGCGCGTTGCTCATGGCCTAGAACGTTACAATTGAAACACCTAGGAGCATTACTGGGACTCAAAGACACCGACTTGGGTCTTTTGGGTTCTCTAACCGACCGAGAAGGTCCCATACTCGGCCGATACGAGGGTTGAGGTGTGGGAATCCCAATTCCCTTACTTCCCGATGCATCATCGAAATCTTCGCTTTTTCGCTACCGATACGGACTCGGTAGACATTATAGCCATCTCAAACGCCAAGGCTCGATCCTGATAGTCCTTCAAGGTTGTACACATAAAAGGAGCCATACACTGCCGAATCTGAGGTTTCATACGCATATCGAAATAACGAACCTTATCTGCCTCACTTTTCACCTGATCCCGAACATAACACATTGCCGATTATAATCGACTATCGCTGGGATATCGACACGTCTCGGGCGTAGCCGAGAAAAACTCGACAATCCTACGCTCTTAACAGCGGCGGACAATACTCGGCCTCCATGGCGCTTTGAATTCACCCAAGTAGCGGTACGATCACTAGGCGCTACGGCCTCCCACCAGTCTGCAGATTCCCTGTCGAGTAGGTATTGAGCAATAGGCACTCTTCTCTCATCGGGGCAAGCTACAGCATCAAATGTTCTGTCCAACTGGAAGAGCCAATTCTCCCAGCCTAACGAATCCGAAGAACCTACAAAACGGGGCGGGTGCATTCTCATCACATCTCGTAACCACTTACCAGCTCCGTTATCTTCATCCGGAATCCCGTCTCGATGTACGGTCTGATTCATAAGCGCCAACCGGTCACCACGACAAAGGATGGTGGCGGCGCCAATATCATCATTACCTCTGGATGATTGCTGCTGATCACGACCACGACTACGACCACGTCCTCGGCCACGGCCTCTCGGCATACTGGACGGACGACCAATAAGAATAACACATCCAAACAAGTATCACAACGTCAAGATAAGACAATAAATAGCAGCACGTTAAAACATCAACTCCAAGTCATCACACAAGTGCACGAACTAACACTTGTAATTTTAGAACTTCATTAAAAAAATAATCCACACAAATACATCAACAGAGAGGTTTGGATTTTTTCCAAATCAAACACGGTCAAAACCACACATGTATCGAGGATCAAACACTAACAACAAAAATAAAATGTTTCCGGGGTATTATTCAAATGATAAAATTTTAAAATTCTCAAGTTTGAAAAAAAATTGGTGAAATGAAATTTTTGAAAACTCTTATAATACCTCGGTCGTTTGATTAAAACCATGTATCTCATTATCAAAACTGTTTTGATTGAAGCTATTTGCAAAACAACACATTGAGGCTTCAATCTTTTCGCTAGACGATGTCGTCAAAATGACCTTATCAATATATCATTACCTTTACTAGCGTTATACGGGGTAACAACATGTTACCACGCCATCCATCACTGATATATCAACAGAGATTAGATAACCATGGGGCACGGGTACAACTGTAATAACAAATTTCTACCGGGTCAGTCAAAAGTTTACGGCCGTAACAACATGCAGTTTACGGTCGTAACAACTCTGAGCTTACGGCCGTAATGGAAAATATCTTACGGCCGTAACATCTAGCTGCAGGACTGCAGAATTGTCACAGTATCCTCCAACACACAAACACATAACATTTAAATTCCGAAAATTAGGGCCGTTTTCCGAAACAAGATTTTTCCAAAAATTTTGATTTCCACAAAAATGCTCAAATCAGTAGTCTTTAAGGAAAAACGTTTTCAAAGCTACCCGTAGCGGGTATAATTACAACAATCCAAAATAGTCGATATTAAAACCACATGCCCAAATGGCAAACAGGGTCGCCAATTCAATCACATACATCTCATGGCATCAAGTTTAAACACACAGCAAAACCATTCATCGGAGTTTCTCACAAACCCTACCGTAAAACCCATCAAGGTTCACAACTTTCACACCATACCAACCACGTGGTGGCTCAAGGGCCAAACATCAATACATCCAGTTCTATACACGTACAGCGTATCCAAGTATCGAAAACAACTTCATTACACAACACCGTGTAAATAAAATTATGCACCACAAATATCACACATAAATGAAATCATGAACACAATTATTATGCATAAAAGAGGAGACTTACATCAACAGGTTGCACGGAGGTGATGGTCGCCCACGATACTAATCTCGTCTGACAACATATCCGACACGTTGTGACTACGCACAACTCAACTTGTCACCTGACGACTCGAACGACAAGACCACACATTACTCGACAAACCACGACTCGACTCGACCCGACAGCCTAGGTTTCTGCAACCTAAGCTCCGATACCATAAATGTAACACCCCCAAAACCGTATGGGAATATTACACGCCGTAAACCCTTTCCGCAAGGATCTACCAGGCTAAACGTCCATAAACAACCAAATGCTTGCCCGGCCAGGGTCAAACAATATAATAATACAGACCGTTAAGGTCACTTACACATAAACACAGACCGATGAGGTCACACAACTCTATCAACAGGACTGACTAACAACATTACCCACACAGGGTTCGAAATACAATACAACGGAAGACTGAATCAACTCTAACAATACAAATAAACTCTACCAACTCTCAACTCTTGATTAGTATCGCAGCTCGTCATCCCCTTGTGCCAATCCTATGTTGCTCCCCGAACCTGCATGTACCTGGACGCAAAACAAACATCCACCCCCCGAATACTCGGGGGTTAGTAAAACTCCACTGTTTTACTAGTGCAAGTATCAAACCATACGAAATGTAACAAGCAAATAGCAACTACGAATTTAATACGGAAATCATTTATCAAAATGTTCCCGAGAAGTTTTAGAATTTCGAACTCAAGTAAGAGATATTTGAAAAGGAACACATCATCTCGGGGATTTTTAAAGCAGAAATTCTTTTGGATCTCGAGTCCCAATTTACAAAACCCTTTTCGTAAACAATAGGGCCTTAGCCCGATTCTCGTTTCAAAGCATACTAAATAATATATCATTATGAGTCCGAGATCCATATTTAAAATGTTACCCGAACAATCACTGCTACACGATCATTGTTCGTACATCATGTACCGAACTCAGGAGGCCTCGGGACCTTACCGGACCACACACATTGTTCGTACACATCATGTACCGAACTCGGAGGCCTCAACGGACCCTACCCGGCCACACACCTTTGTTCGTACACATCATGTACCGAACTCCGGAGGCCTCAACGGACCCTACCCGGCCACAACATTGTTCGTACACATCATGTACCGAACTCCAGGCCCCGTCGGACCCTACGGATCACACACCTTGTCCGTACACGTCATGTACCGGACTCCGAGAGGCCTCGTCGGACCCTACGGATCACACACTTTGTTCGTACACATCATGTACCGAACTCCGGAGGCCTCGTCGGACCACCACGGAACACACACACATCGACACGACACAATTCATAATCATTAAATGTCAAGCCATTCCACTGAAATGTTCAATCAAGTATGTAAACCAAAACAACACAAATATCATGATCATCACAACGACTCTTAACCAACATAACACACATTCGGTACACAATACATTGAACAACCACGTGTACAACCATCTCATATGTACATCGCAATCCTGCACAAATGGCACGACGCCTAACACGGATACCAATATATCACTATTATCACAAAGCCTTCAAATTTCGGAAAACACAACCAACTCAAACGGAACATATTTACGGAGGCAAGCAAAATCGTCATACATATCATACGTAATTACTAGTCACAAGATACAAGTCGTATAATAAGATACTTGCCTTAATAACCGCTACCAAGCGTTAGAAGAACACCGTTCGGCCAGGAAGCTCGGACCAGAAGGAGACAACGAACGGAAGGGTTCCGACTCGAGTTCTTCACAAGAATTCGACCCTGATTCGCTCGATCAAAGGATGTTATAGGATGGATGATTGATGATATGAACTCCAAAACTTCATGGATTTGTTGACAAACAACATCTCTCCATGATAGGTACAACCCCAGCGGAAGAGAAGTAGAAGCGGGGAGAAAAAATGGCGAAAAAAGCATTCTTGGGCCTTAAATATCTTGCACGGTGTGCTGCGGCCTGGGAGTGTGCCGCGGCACGAGCCCAAAAATGGCTCCGAGTGGTCGGCGGTGTGCCGCGCTCGGCCGGCGTGCGCGGCACCGTCTGATCGGTTTGGCCGAAAAATGCCACGAGTGTGCCGCGGCCCTGCCCGGCATGTGTCGCGGCCCTACAGATGCGGCTGCTTTCGGCCGGAGCCGCGAGCACTACCGGCCGTGACTCGGCCAAGAGCTGCCGAGCACTGCCGGCCGTGACTCGGCGATCGGCCTGGGCCCAGTTGCCGCCATGTCGCCGGGGCCAACTCCGACGGCGAACGACCGAACCCGAACTGAATACGAATCGATGATACGGTTACAACGTACTCGCAAAGACGAATCTAAGAGCTAAGAGAACACACAATTCCGACCAACCGAAGGCTCGGAATCCGACAACGGAAGTAATTACCCAAAACTTTGGGAAATTACGAAAATGGCCCAAAATGTCCGAAAATCACGATACGCGATCGAAACACCAAACCAAAGCTTGCAACAAGAATAATAACATTAAATGAACTTACGAGAAACTCGAAACAACAGTTTCGGACGAGATTCGCAAGAATCGAACTCAAGTGCGGAAAAGCGTCTAAAAAGCTCGGAACTCAGCAAAACGATACCGAAACGAACTCGGATGACAAAAAGTGCAGAATTAATCATTCTCGAAATGACGAAACGGTCATGAGCGAGTCATCAAAACGGACTTTCTCCGAAAAAAAGAAATTACCGAAAATCGAAATTACGGGTATTACACACGAGACGTAGTTCTTGAGGCTAATTAGGTACATTGTCACACGTATATTATGGATTCCGTATACGGGGTGGACATGTGCACGGACACATTTCCGGATCGGGCGTACTGTAATGTCCCTCTTGAGCTTTATTGATTGATCGTTCGTAGTCCATGTTGTATTGGATATGTCCGACGATTTGCGACTGGTTGTTCATACGCCGAGGGGTATGTCCGACAGTCAGGTTTGCTCCTTTGAGATCTGTATTGTGATGATTTAAAGCTTTGGTCTGTTCGGCTTTCAGGCCATTGTGATGTATCGGTATTCCCGTTGGAGCCTTCGGGCATTGTGAATTCGTATCTTTTTCGGCATTGGTTTGGTTTGCCTTCGGGTAATGTATTGTGGTGTTCTATATTGATGATTCGCCGTTTGGGCGTAAGTTTCGGTTCTTGTGCATCTCGTTGAGTTTTCCTGGCGAAATATTTCTTCTCCCTACCTGTTTTAAGTTTCGGGACGAAACTTCTTTTAAGGAGGGTAGAATGTAATACCCGTAATTTTTGTTCCCCGGAAATTTTCTATTTTTGGCGGAAGTCTATTTTGACGACTTGCTTGGGACCGTTTCTTTATCCTGAGAATGATTAATTCTACACTTTTTGTCATCCGAGTTCGTTTCGGTATCGTTCTGTTGAATTCCGTGTTCTTTAGCGACTTTTCCACGTATGAGTTCGACTTTGTTAGATCACCATTAATTTTTGGTAACTCCAAAAATTCTAAATCTTTGCAATATTATAGAGCATCGAGTTAGCTTTCCAATGGTTCAAACGGTGAGTCAATCGGAGTCCGGACGAGAGAGTTATGGTCGTTTTAACTCACCCGCTCGTTATTGGCCGATCACTGCCGGCCGAACTCGGCCGTGTCGTCCGACACGGCCCGTGCCGTACTCGTCCGGAAATTCCGAAGTCTCTGCCTCAGGACCCGACCGTGTCGTGCAGCGCGGCAGTCGAACTCTTCGGATAGGCCGAACCATTTGCCCATACGCCCGCCGTGTTCCGGGACACGGTCGAGTCATCTTGAAGTCGCTGTCGGACGGGTCACTATCGGAAGGCCCCTCCGCGCCGCGACCGTGTCTAGCAGGACACGGTCGAGTCCATGCCAGCCAGCTGCGCGCCACGACCGCGTCAGGCGGACACGGTCGAGTCTGTCAGCCTATTTAAGGCCCAGCAGTCGTTTTTTTTCGCCATTCTTCACCTTCTTCTTCTCCTCTTCCGCAGCTGGGCGTGTTCTAAGCTTGAAGCCATGTTGTTTAACAACATATCCGTGGAGTTCTTTGGGTTATATCATCAATCGTTCGTCCGATATCATCCCTTGATCCAGCGAATCAAGGTTAGATCTTTAGAACCCTACTTTTGGTAAAATTGGGGGTTTTCACGTTTTTGTCCGATTCGTTCTGTTTTGTCGATTAATTCATGATGAATATGATTAATCTTGTTGGTATTCTTAGTTTCCCTACGGACTCATGGTATATTTCGTGATTTTTACGGAATCGAGAGGGTTTGGTTGTGGTCCGCCCTCGTTGTTGTTTATATACGAATATACATGAATCGTAGGCGAGTTTCGGGAGTCTCTTCGTGTAATTTGAGTATGGATAATTAATTGTCATATTCCTTGCGAATCGTTTAGGTGCCGGAAGCGCGTTCTCGGACCTACCGAACTCATACTTTTCCTCCGTTCGATTTCTCGATGTCTCAAAGGCAAGTATACATTTATGATTATACGTTCTCGACTTTGA